>SKCR01000236.1:0-100110 GCA_019454045.1 Zanthoxylum bungeanum
AGCTGTATATACTTTTATTTAAAATAATTTTTTTCTTGTCCTAGGATTATGAGGACGGTGATGAATTTGTTGACGATTTATATATTGTAATTTGTGTAATTGACTTACGTTGATGGTGATTTTCAGTCCCGAAGAATTCTGAAAACTGAAAAATGGTATAACGGAGTTTGCACTTAACATATGAGAGGTCCAAGGTCATTGTGAGGACGAGGTCAGAGAGAGGGGCTCGAGCCCCAGGCGCAGAAGGACCTGAGGGAAGAACCAGTTGAGGAGGATAGGTTGGGATACTGACCCGACCTGGTAAAAATATATCAGAATATGTTGAACTTAAGCATCTGCGAAGGCGAACCCGACGTTGTCCATGACTACTGACCCGACCTGGGAAAGAAGTGAGAAAGAGGGTCCATAATCATTTACCTCGGCATGCTGACCCGGGGACCGAAGTGGGGTTCGCAGTATCTTGTGCTTACGTATGAATGACGTAAGCCCTACGAGAAAGTTTGAGCCCCCATAAGGCTGATACGATGGGAGCAGGTCGGAGGCTTATCCCCTAACACATGGAACATCTTGGGAGTGGTTGAAATGCAAGCGGTTGGTTGGTTGGCTCATTGGTTTGCAATTTTGATATTTCACAACTTTTAAAAGAGCACTTAAGGCTTAGTGATAAAGAGAGAAAGCTGATTGGGTTTGACCCGAGCTCGTAATAAAATTTCTTTTCTTTTCTCCCGTTAATGTAGGTTGAAGTCATTCTCTGCCAAATCACGTTAAACATCTGCTTTCTCTGTGATCTTTTCTGTTTGCTTGCCAAGTTTGCTTCGGTTCTCAACTAACCAAACAAATTCACTGCTTGGGAGAGATTTGTTCGATGAGTAGAAAAGACGAGAAGATACATGAACATAAACAGAATATGAGGATGAATACGAGAACGTTGATCCCCTCCCCTCCCCTCCCCTCCCCTCCCCTCCAATCCACTCTAATTATATGTTTGGTTTTAAACAACTAGTGATTCGATTTACATATAGTATGACATTGTCATGAGGCATAATATTTTTTAATGATCGTAGCTCAGTAACAGGCTCAAGTCCCCATTATTTCAAAAAATTATAAATATATTGGCTAGGAAGTAGATTATGCTATATTGACGGGCTCGGGAGTAGATTTTCGGGTTCATGGTCAGCTTACATTTAGATTGTAATATAAATGTATTTACCTTGTATCCACTAAATTTTTAAATTGTAAATATTTCGTTGAATTATAACAATTTCAACAACAAAAAATAATAGTTGATAAAACGGTTGTCATAAATTTCAACAAAGATGATTAATGGAAGACTTTCTACAAACAGTTGTTTGAGTCTTCCACTCATTGTGGTGATGGTAACTGGTAACTAAACTTGCCAGTCAAGAATGTCAGCTGTTATATCCCCACACACATTTATCAATTATCACTTCCAATTATTAGTAATATTATTATTATTATTATAAGAAGAATCTCAGAGTAATGGAGTTTCAAGTGAATCACAAGCAAAACCATGGCTTTGCTACACAGTCTTATTCTCTTACTATTTCTATACACTTGTGCTGCAGATCCTTTAGGGGAGTTTTGCAACAAAGACTCAAACATAAGTAGAAGTAGCAAGATATCAGCAAATATAGATAACCTGTTGACTGAACTGGTTTCCACAACTGCGAAAACCAGATATATTGCTACTTCAAATGGCAAAGACAAAGACATAGTCTATGGCCTGGCACAATGCAGAGGAGATGTGAGCAGCAAAGATTGCGGTGCTTGTATTCAAGATGCAGCGAAGCAAATCCGCCAACGTTGTGTAAACCAAGCTGATGCCAGGATTTGGTATGACTATTGCTTTTTGCGATATAACAGAGATAATTTTATTGGGGAAGTTGATACCTCGTTTGGTATTTTCTACATCAATGTTGAAAATGTAACAGATCCTGAAAGGTTTAACAAAGAACTGGGAGCTTTAATGGACAAGATTAGATCACAAGCTGTTGTGCCAAAGAATGAAGGGCTTGGGAAAGGCAACACTACACTTACGCCATTTGTTACACTTTATGCTTTGGTGCAGTGTACAAGGGACATATCTCAGATAGATTGTGCTCAGTGCTTGGCTATTGCTGTTGGAAATTTTCCCAACTTCTGCAATAACAGAAAGGGGTGTCGCGTTCTATACAGTAGTTGCTATGTTCGCTATGAGCTATATCCATTTTTCTTCCCTCTTGATTCAAACAATACCCTCACTGATACTACTATCAAGGCAGTGGCCTATCCTTAAAATTTCCAGCTTAGTTTGCCATACTATAGTCAGTTTCTTAGAAGAACAGGATGAATGAACTTTAAGACAATGTCATTTCAATAAGTAATTTTCTGCATTTACATTTAGAAGTAAGCATAAAACAATACTAGTATGATTATGTATTGTACACCTCCCTTGTTTCATGCCTCCATATGTATATTTTTCATAATTTTTCATCTGTCAGCAAACTGGGAATTGGGAAGTTCGACATAGAATATCTCCTTTTCAGAGTGTATTTTGTTGGAAATCCGACTAATTGTTGGCTTTCCCCAGGCTTCTAGGAAAAGGGATAGCATCTCTAACATCGGTGAGGCCAGTAGTGAAGAGAACCATGAGGTCAAATGCAAAGCTGAACCCAGCGTGCTTGACTGTTCCATGCCTGTGTAGATCCAAATACCATTCGTACTGTTCTCTTGGCAATCCCAATTCCCTGATCCTGAAAACAAGATAATCAATATAAAGATTAAGATTTTATTTTTATTTCGATGCATATCTATATAGATGTGAGAATGGAACACATAAAGTGTGCTCCAAGTCCAAGTGCTTGCAAACTTTTCCCCTCATTTTCAAGGTTCAAAGTATCACTCATTAAAAAGTCCATTAAATTTAACTCTTATCATCTCTGAATTTATATTGTACAAGATGAGCTAGGATTGGAATATTGGATTACCTTGTATTCAGCATATTTATGCGTTCCTCATTTTGGCTACCTGTAATCAATGTTCCGACCTGCAAGCATACACATTCCAGTTTTATAATTAGCATTCTTCGATATAATTTGTAACAGAGGTTTTTCATCTGTTTAGAGATATTTTTAGCTTACCTTTGGTACAACTAAATCAAACGCTGCAACTGTGTTTCCATCATCATTCAGGCGTACATGAAATGGCTTAACTGCTTTAGGATAATTGTATATTGTTACAGGCTTCTTATAGATCTCATCAGCCAAATAACTGTCATTCCATGAACAGAAGGTAAGCGTTAACATTCATATAAGGCCTTAGCTTCTGTACTTCAGACAGAAGCAATTTTAAATTTTAAATCAGAAAATGAAACCTTAGATGTTCTGCAGTGAGAGCTACACCCCACTCCAGTTTTGTTTCAAATATCTTCTCTGTAACCTGGTTAACAAAAATCCTTTATGTTTATAACATTCCTGAAGTGAATAAGTTTTCTGTTCTAAAATATCCAATGAATATGTTCAACTTCACCTTTTCCAAAACCTTCACTGCTTCTGTGTAGGTAATTTTTTCAAAAGAACTTGATATCACTGACTGCAGACGATCGATACAGGTCTTGTCAATTCGTTTCAAGACAAATTCCAGATCATTTGAGCAATCTTCCAATATCCATTTGCAGAGAAACTTGAAATAGTCATCCGCACAATTTAGGGCATCCTGGGAAATCCATAAAGTATAAGTTTAAAGTTTTTAGTATGTATGACAAGTAAAGTAAATTAATGGCATTAGAATGGAAAGAGCCATATGTGAGTATGGAAATTAAAATCGTAGTGTACTTCAAAGTTCAAACAAAAGGTCAAGGTTTCATACCCCTAATTGTGAAAAAGCTATTTCAGTCTCTACCATCCACATCTCGGCCACATGTTTTGAAGATTCATTTTTCTCTGCTCGGAATCTGGGTCCAAACGAGTAAACATTTCCAAGGGCACATGCATAACTCTCCAAATGAAGGCGACCGGAAACAGTGAGGTAAGTTTGGCGAGAGAAGAAATCTTCAGAAAAGTGAACTCTATCAGTCTTAACTAAAGGCGCTTGTTTCAGTTGGTCTCTTGATTCTAATTGTGATGCTAGTTCAATTGTTTTCTGTAAATCCTGAAGTGCAGCAGCAAGCGCTTCCCTATTGCTTTCACTTCTCTTGAGTTGTTCAACTTGGTTGCTTTTTCCCTTTATAGCACCCTCTAAAATGTCAAGGTTAACTCCTTCAACATCTTTTGCAGTTTTTGGCTCCTCTTTCTCTGCCTTGTCAAAAAGAGTGGTAACCTGGAACTTCTCACTAAATCCTTCAAAGTCTGTGGTTGTGATAATGGGTACTTGAACATGCAGAAACCCATGGTTTTGGAAGAATGTGTGAGTTGCATGAGACAGGGAACTACGGATACGCATAACAGATGCCACCTGCAAAATGTGAAACATGCTCAATCAGATGCCTCTTGTGTTGGGAAAACTAATCAGTTGGATGAGCATTTATATAGTTAAAGCTAAACAAGCACGATTTCATATTTCCAAGCTACATATATTTTTTCTACAAAACAAATAAAATGAGACAGGACAGACAGAACATGAATTGATGTAAAAGTTACCGTAGTTGTACGAGGCCTAAAATGGGCAGAATCACGCAACACATCTATGGGAAGTCGCTTCCTTGATAATGGATATTTATCATGATCAACTGTCCCAATGTGAAGAATGTTCTCTGCTTTCAGTTCAACAGCATGTTTTCCTTGAACTGGCGGCTGCTTCAATACGCCTTCTACTAATATACAAGTACCAGTAGGCAGGATCTTGCTTGGGGCAACAGTAGCGGATTCCACCACAACCTGAGAATTTTCGATACCAATTACAAGAGTGAATACGGAAATATGCATGAAGTAGCTATCTCAGAATCTAACAGCTTGAGAGTGTTGTAGCTTTATAATTTTGACAAAATAATAAACGTTATATAGGGTATTATCGAATAATTGTGGAGTAAAACTATTTAATTTCCAAGCTATATCTGCAAGTGTGTACCAAATAACTTAAAACTGAGACTTAAAGCCGCATGCTAAAATTAATATGCATTTCAACAAGCAGATAAGGGACATTGCATACACCAAAATAGTTTTATTGTACCTGAAGACTTGAGACACAAGAACCATCACTGACTTGCAAGAAAACAGTGGAAGGCGGCGGGGGCTTAGGAACCAAAGCCTCCAATTTCTCGCGAATTGGGACATTGTTGGCAACACCAGAAGTACCACCAAGGACCTTGATGATTGTCCTGAAAAAAGGGATTCTTGATTGAAGAATCTCCACACAGCTCACGTCTTTCTCTTTCTCTGTCTCTGTCTCTGTCTCTTTAGGCTTAGGCCCTGAAGCCGCCGCTGAAGCACCATGAACGTCAGACGATGGGGGTGGCACCGCCACCGGCTCTTTCTTCACTTCTTTTGAAGACTTAACCCACCCACCAATCACGACTCTCTCATTAACCAATCCCAGCCCTCCATCACCGCTTTCAATAATAGTTTTTAGAAGTACCCGGTTAGAGTACTTCCACGTGGGAGTCATCGGCGTGGCGACGGCCATGGCAGTTTCTTTTAGAGAATCCATTTTGGATGATCGTGATGAATGAAGAAAGAAGTTGATGATCGAGTTGATTATTATCAAACGAGAAATGGGAAATGGGATTGTAAAAAAGGAACATGGTGGTGATGTTTAATAGAAAAGAGATGGATGCTTTTCTTTCGGAGTGATTTGAGAGAAGGGAGAAATTGGAGGTGAAAGGAAAGGGATTGTTTGTTTGACGATCTAGAGAGAGACAGTGTGTCTGTGTAGGCGGCAAGGTTTTGGTATTCTTCAAGAAGCGGGAAGCCCAACTGTTTTTTCTAAATCTACGTTGATGCAAACGATGAGGCAATCTTTAGGATATAAAGAAAGCTGGGCTGGGCCTGTTCATGGGTTTGAAGTTTGAATATTTGTGGCCCATATTTTTATTTTTCATTAAAATAGGAAAATTATATATTCAAAATTTCAAAAATGTTTTTTTATCCTCATTCTTCTTGAGTATTCAAATTCAAGTCTTCTCATGTCTAAGTTGTGGAATTTATTTAATTTTCCAAATATTTGAAAATAAACAATGTGTCATAATATATAAAAATATGTAAGATATAAAATTTGGGCTGAAATTCTAAGATAGAATTTTTGGATGCCTATCATTACTCATATAGAATCAAATGGTTATTATTATTTTTTTTTTTTAGTGAAAAAAAATTATTCGATAAGATACCTTATGGATTTATGCATGAGTGGAGATAGTAATTCCGTTTTCATAGAATCTATAAAAACTACATCATCACAATCAAGCCCTACAATTCATAAATTAATTTCGCCAAAAAAAAAAAAAACAAAAAAGTTTTGAACAGGAAGGATCTAATTTTGACCTTTTTTATTTTCTATGAAAATCTGAAGGATCCAATAATTTGATTTGTGTGGCATGATGATAATCAGAATAGAAAAAATAAACACCCCATATACTATTCAAAGAAACTATATTTATGTGGGAATCAAGATCCTGAAACATCATTTCCTAAGTTGAAATTTGAATATGCTTTAATTATATTTAAAACAAAAACCATTTAACCAATATTGAATTTAATTCCTTGCAGTGATTATTATTATGAATTTGGCATATGGGCAAATGCAATTTCTCCAGGCCCTGGATTTTTTCTCTTGGTGGGTCACATGTCTCCACCATTACGCTCCTACTCATCTAGGCACAGGCATAGGCATAGTCATACAACAAATGGATTTTATTAACTTGAACAACCAAACAAAAAGGCTATTCTACAAACTCAAATCCCTTTCTACCCCATCAAAAATTAGAATCAACACAATGTAAAATGCAAGAAAAATCAAAGGGTATTGCAGTAATTTTCCCCTACGGTCCAGCCTGCCTCAGCATCTCCCCATGGTCAAGCTCCAACAGGGGAGCTGTCTGTTTATTAGGAAGGCCATGCATGGGAGAAAATCTTTCTGCAACAGTGGTACCACGTCATCCATGCAACAAGCTAATCATCAATTGCCACGCGTGTTAAAAAATTAAAAAACAACTAAAAAATAGATATTAAATTATATATGTCATTTTTTAATTTGATGGTGGTACCACGTTATCCATACTACTGTTGCACCAAAGATTTACTCCATGCATGGGACCTCATTGGGTGTGCTTTGTCTGATGAGATTCTGAGTCACTGCATGCAGATTTTTGCCAGTCTATCTCTTAATTATGGTGTCATTATTTGATTTTGACCACAACACTCTTCTCTTGTCTTCTCTTGTCTTCTCTTCTAGACTCAGTTTTGTATTTCAAATACATAATTCAATTCACTTCTATCTTACCCACATCTCATCTTCAAAGTTTTTATTAATCCTCGAAAATGGCTTACATTAAACTATGCAACTTTATACTCCTACTACCACTCCTTGCTGCTGCATATGAACTAGTACAAGGTCACAACTCAACTCACTTTCTTACTGAGTATCCAAATCATATTTTTTTTTCTTAATATAAATAAATACTCTTGTAATAAGCTCTTATATATATATATATATTGTCATAAACCTAATTTGCAGGGTCTAGAATTCAAGTACTACTTCCTCCTCCTCATCATCAAAGCTACTCTTCCTCCTCTCCAGCACTTCATTTTAAGGTATGATGACTAAATTAATAAAATAATTTTGATACTCCCTACAGTGTATAGTTAGCACAAGATTAAGCTAATCTTTAGATACCAACCTAGTCGGGATATAAGACTGCATCTTTGATACTCCGCTTATAGTCGGGAATTTCAAAAATAAAAATAAAAATCTAAATTAATAAACTTAATTGAGTTCATTTTCTTTTTTTTTTTGTTTTTGTTTTTGTTTTTTCATTTAAGTGTTTTGGTGTTTATATATATATAAATATATGTATGTATAGAGAAGCAGTGAAGCAAATGTATTGAACAAGAATTCAAGAAGATTGATGATTGGATCGACGGCACCTACTTGCACTTATAATGAATGTAGAGGTTGCAAAAACAAGTGTATCGCTGAACAAGTTCCAGTTGAAGGAAACGACCCAATCAACAGCGCTTACCATTACAAATGTGTCTGTCATAGGTAAATTTTATTTTTATTAATTGAAAAATCCCGAATTTATCGTTTCTTCCCTTAATTACAATCCAACTCGATCTATTTAGTCTGAAACAAACTCTAGTTAGTTACATTAGTACAGGTTGGCTGTGTAGTGTCCATTTGGACGCATCAATTTTTCAGCTCTTCGATTATATCACGCAACTAAAGAAAAAACATAAATATTTTTTCTCTGTATATTAGGATGATAATTAATTTCTTGCTGTATTATTGTTCATTCATAATATGCTTTCTTCTATTTATTTTTTATTTTTTATTTTTTGAGATAGAAGATATGCTGATCTTGATGGTCCTTTTTTCTTGTCTCTAATAGAAGAACTGTAACCTCACATGCAAGCTTAAGATCAGATATATAGTTTGTATTAATCTTATTTAATGCTTATAGTGTTACAATATTGGAATTGCTTTTGATAATTTCTGTCTAATATTCCAAGCAATGACCAAAAGTTGCTTTTGCAAAATGCACTAAAATTCAAAAGCACTTTTGGACTTCTCAACATGAAAGTGTTAGATTTTCAGAGTTTATGTCTAGCGAAAACATATTCATAACATAAAAAATAATTTTATTTGCATGAATATTGAAAAAATCGGATTTATATTTTCTAATGTATTAATAATATATTAATTATGTGTGATAAAGAAATTATACCTCTCACCGACTTGATATAGGATCACTTTGAATCACGATTATTTGAACTACTATCTTCATCGTCTTATCTCCTCAACCCCAACGGCACGTGTGGGCATGAAAAGAATTGCGAAAAATACTCTAATTTTTGTGAATGATTCGCGTACTCAACATATGAGACAAATCCTTATTATTTTTTTCTTTTTCTTTTCGCAAAACAAATTTTTTTTTCTTTTCCACCTCTCACGTTTTTTGTCAACTTTTAATCTCTCTTGGATGGCTTTTGATCCATTGTCAATCATTATCTCCCTCGATGGCTTTTGTTTTCCTTATATCAAAAAAATAAAATCACTTTAGCTTTTTGGATATTATTTTGAATTTCAAAAAATCAAAATAAAACCATTTAATATTTATCAAAACAAGAAAATTCTAATATTTTATTTTTCAAATACTTTCATCAAAATCTAAACTTTTGAAATTTAGATAAATTTTAAAAAATAACATCTTATATTTGATTAATCAAATATTAATTTTTAAAATCAAATTTTAAATTTTCAACTTTTGAAAATATTATCTTATTAAAATTTAATTAATCAAATATTAATTAATAGATACATTATCTATTGATAAATATATTAGGACAATATTTATCATGATTTCCAACAAAAATAATTTGTAATAATTAGAGTGTAAAATAATTCACAATTATTTTCTTCGCAATTGTTATCGTTCGAACAATGATAGAAGACGATGAGGGGACCGATGGACCTATAATTTTAAACTCTAATAATTCCGTTGATTAATTATAAAATCCTTTATTAATCAAGCGAAATTATTAATTCTGAAATAACTCCACTAAATACCCAGAATTGCACTATCAGAATTATAGAATTAATTATTCAAAGTATTCATCCAATGATAGAGGTATTTACCTATGCAGTGATCCTCCATAAAAAATTCGTAAAAGAATTAGGTATAAAATCAGTTAACATCTCCAATTACTTCTTTATCATTGACTTCCATTAGTTCTCAAGTGAACAATTAATTCATAACTTTTATGAATTTACGCGCTAATCGGTCAGGTCTTGAACTAACAAATAATGGAATCTTATGAACATATTCCATTGTATTAGGTTAGTGACACATTCACAAAGTGATTCTTTATTCCCAAGTATAAAAGTGTCGAAGTAATAAAATAACCCAGTAAGTCCGATGTTGGTTCACAAGGAATAGATTTAGTAAAATAAAATAATAATTTGAGTGAAAATAAAAAGACTGAATTATTTGAAATGATTGACAATTTTTAAATTGGACTGCAACAATAAAATAAAATGATGTGGCTAGGGGATCCATTTTTAATATTTCAAATTTAGAAATCTTACTTTTTACAATATATAAATTGTCATTATTACCTAGTTAATTTATTTCAGGAATTAATTATACAAAATAAATAAAACCAGTCATAAAGGCGGCGATAATATTTGTCCATAACAAGTCCAGTTAGGTATTCAATTATGCCAAATAAATAAAACCAGCCATATAGGCAGTAACAAAGTTTGTCAATAATTAATCCAGATTTAAATTAAATATTAATCATTAGATTACGATTCATATATTATAATATAAATAAGATTAATCTATATTCTCATATTAAGAGCTTCACCTTTTTACCCCAACATGACAAAATTAGCTACTTATGATTTAAATAAAAATATGCATAATTTTATAACTAAAAGAAAATTAAATTATAACAAAGCTTAAAAAATAAAACACACAAAATACTTTCTTCAAAGTTTTCAAGAGAATCCTCAGAAGAAAATATGAAGATTGAGAGCTAAGCATCCTCTTATTTATAGAGGTTGTTCAGCGTCTTCAACAATTACAAATTATAATTGTTGAAGACAATTGTAAATTATAATTGTTGAAAATTGCATGTGTGGAGGGGGCCATCCACTGAAAGGTGGATGGCAACCATTCACCGTAATTTTTTTTTTATATATTTTATATTTTTCATTAATTTCGGTCTTGAAAACCTTAAAAATAGAAAATCTTATAAACGGAAAAATTGTAGATATCCGAGTCTTCTTTAATCTGAAACTGGAATAGCCTCAATTTGATATGGGAGTAAAAAGTTATGGCAAAAATAGAAAAATTACGTAAAGTTGAAATTTCTAAAATTGTACACTTGTAACATCCCCAATCCGGGAGATGCTACCGGCAGGGAATAGCCCGTACTATCCCCTTAAGCCAATGACTTTCTAACTACAAATAATATTGATACTTTTCTTAATATATCTTCACATATGGGACCATTGCCCAAATCCACAACAAAGCTTTTAAAATAATATAATGCGATTGAACAAACAATATCATATATATTACAACTCTATACATGAATACTCAAACGCAACTTTGTTATATAAAATATATGTAATTGGACAAAACTTGACTTGACTGAACTCTATTTCTGACTTGACCTGGTGGACCGAAACCCTAATGACTGCTATCAGTATCTATCCTCCCGAGCTCGTCCTCCAATAAACCTGCAAAACAAAGAAACTGAGAGTGGGGGGTTAGATCGTTTAAACGATCTAAATGAGTGGACAGTTTTAAAAAAATAGGTACAAAATACTTTTGAAAATACATGGTTCTAAAACCCAATTTATCTCAAAATATCTTTTCTGAAATCTCTTTCATTAATTGAAAAACAACTTTCTTTCTTTCTGGTAAAATTTTCTGAAATCCGTTCTTCTGAAAATCTCTTATAAACTGCTTTTTCTAAAAATTTTATTTCTAGAAAATTTTTCTCGTAAAACTATCTTTTCCAAAATTCTGTCTCTGAAAACTAATTCTGAAATATCTATCTCTGGAAACTGTCTTTGAAAACCCTGACGCATGGGGGTGTTACATATCGTTGTCCCCTCATACGCCTAACTAGAGTCAGGAGTGCAAAACCATGACATTGGGGCGTTACGTATCGCCGTCTCCTAAAGCATGCCACTGCATGTCCCTAAAACTAGTGGTCTTGAGGTGTTCCGTATCGTCGTCCCCCAAGCCACTGAACTAGACCTGGGGGTGCGAATCTATGCTATCATTCAAGCTCTGAATCTAGGATCTAGGGGCATCTATCTGTAGGCACTGTATTTTTGCATATAAGTCCCGATGATGAGTCTCACATGAAGGCACTACTCTTTAAGTTGCGGAAGTCGCGGGAAACGAACGTCGGAAGGGAAAAGTCAGAAATCAATACCTTGTTGGATTTAATTCGTTTGCTTAGCTTTAGGTTTGCTCGTTGGACCTCTGTTTTAAAATTTATCCTCGGCCCAAACCCCCGCAAGCCACACACCAAGCCCACACATCACCAAGCCACACACCAAGCCCACCAAAAGAACTCAAACACACGCCCAAGCCCTTTAAGCCACACGCCCATCTCCTTCCAAAATAACAAATCCACACATTAAACACATGTTGAAATCAAATCAAATCACCTTCCCGAATTAAAAGAATTAAATTAAATCTCATTCCTAAACTAAATGAAATCAAATCAAATCTCACAAATCACCTTCCCGAATTAAAAAAATTAAATTAAATCTCATTCCTAAACTAAATGAAATGAAATCAAATCTCATAAATCACCTTCCTAATTAAATTAAATCACATGCCTAAACTAAATAAAATCAAATCAAATCCTACAAATTACCTTCCTAAAACAAATAGATTTTTCCTTATGACACACTAATTAGAGATTTTCCCCATAATTACACATTTCTTTCCCTTCCCGTACAAGGATAACCTCAACCCTCTCCTATAAAATGACCTTAAACCAAGCCCTTTCCCCGACTAGAGCTCACATTCACGAAAAAGCCATAAAATAAACCCTTCTCACTCTCCCTCCACTCTCGGCAAACCAGCGCTCCACTCAACTCCTTCACGCACTTCTTCTCTCTCTCATCTCATCGACTAAACAAACCATTGACCCTTTTCAAGTCCCGCAACCAAAGCCTTCCCTCACATCCCACATCGACCAAATAAGTAACAAAACTGCCAGCGAGCCTGCCCTCCACGTGAGCCCTCAACGCACAAAACAACAACCCTCACCAACCGACCAAACACCTCTCCACGCATCAACCACTCAGACGTCAAACCGTGACAAATAATTAAATAAAACCCTTCAGCGCCCTTCAATTCACGTATCTAACCAACGCATAAGTCCCTCGAAACTGCACTTTCTTAATCACCGAAACTGCCCTGAAATCTGCCCTTTTACCACCGAAAACAGCCCATGAACAGCAATTTGAAACTACCGTAAAATCAGCCCAGAAACTGCCCAAATAACCGCACAAACAACAGCCCCAATACACATATATTACCGCAAAACAGTAAGCCAAAACAGTCCCTAATTACCGCAAAAACAGTGACAAAAAAAGCAGCAAAAACAGCAGCCCAAAACAGCGAGGCAACGAAGGAAAACAACAAACCAGTGAATCGGAAAAGTTGCGGACCATCAACCCTTCCGACAACCGCGAAACGCACTTCCAAGAGACGACTTAAGAGGTTAGACATGAGGGCACATTTTTTATTTATTGCCGCACTTTCTTTCCGTTAGTTATTATTATTTCTTTGCATGCGTATTATAGTTTCATGTAAGTTGTGGCCATGGGATGAATGAAATATGTGTTATATCTTGCGGTATATCGGATGGAAACCCGGACGTAAATTCCGTAGCCGAATTCGAATGGACGGTAGTGCGGTCTGCACTCGGGATACAATGCCACGTACCGCTAGAGAGACGCACATATTTCGTGTCATCCGATCTTATGTTTATTTGTTGTTTATTAGAAATAATATGTTACTTTTATGCATGATTAAGTTGCTTAGTATGTTATATTTTATGCATGATTAGTTGATTATTTCCAAGCATTATTTAGTTATTTCTTTCACATTAGAAACTTGATTATGTCTCTTCTACGTTTATGTTTAGATTATTATTTATTTACATTGTCATGCTTAGCGATTTAATGTATGCATGAGATTGTGTGCTTGCCGTTATTCCGACTTACTTTTATGCATGAAAACTTAGATATATGTAGTATGCAAACTTAGATGTAGGTTGTTGTTGCGTAGACTCGGTTATATTATTACATAAATCCGTTCATTACAAGTGGCATAAGTAAGGGACAATTCTGAACCCAATGGTTTGAGCTCATCCCTTGCGAGGGGTGAATGCGGCCTTAAATCATTTTCCCAGTTCACACTGGGTAGCGACTCCATGTTATTTCTCCGGTTTAGTTCCCCCGTGAGCTACTCCGTACTCCCGACTAGGCCGCGAGCCTAGAACATTGTCGCCGATTTCTGTGTCCTACACTATCATTCACAGTCATGAACTAGGATATGAGGGCTTTACGTATCGCCGTTCCCCCAGTCCTATACATGTGCACATGTTCTCTCCGTCAATTCCATATTTGAATCAAGTTACATACTGAGGTGGGTTTTTCCCCCATGCCTCGAAAACATAAAACTCAAGTTCTTAAATTACTTTTCTAAAATATTTCTTAAAATATACTATTTCATGAAATAATTGTGATAAAACCGGCTAACGCCATAAGTGCGTAAAAATAAGTCTGATATTGAAAACAACATCATGTCAAAAGATCAACTTAAGGAAAGAATGTCCACTCACAGATTTGGAATCTGGCTGGCATTACTCACTTGCTGAAGAAAACTATAGTTCTCGCGATGATATATAATTGATAACTTTGATTAGAAAATATGATGGGGAACATATTCCGAATTAAACTAAATTTATCCACTCGAGCACTTATTATTATTTCAAGGCATATCGTACTTATATCATAATGTAATATGTATACACAAACTGATATGAGACCCTTAGGGTGACCTCTAACACGCTAGGGTGAAGCTGGAATGATTTAAAAATGATTTGGGCAATTTTTTGATCACTCGCGATGCAGGACGGAGAACGCATTCTTCTTCGGAGGAGGAGGAGAAGAGGAGGAGGAGAAGGAGGAAGATTCTCGGAGGAGGCTCCTTCTCGGAGGAGAAGGCCTCTCCGCCTTCCTCTTTTCCTTCCTCTTTTCTAAGAAGAAGACTCCGAATTCTTGGGAGGAGGCTTCTCAGGAGGAGGAGGAGGATTCTTCGGAGGAGGAGGAGGAAGGAGGAGTCTTCTTCTTCGGAGCTTCTGATTCTTCTTCTTCGAATTCTTCAGGAGGATGAGCCGGAGGAGACGCAGGCGTCGGAGAAGAAGGAGGGGAGCGATGCGAGACGACGTCTCCTGAGCCTTCTCAGTATTACTCCGAAGAATTCTTCTCGGAGGAAGAAGAAGGAAGCAAGACTCATAGCGGAGGATTAGGAGGAGGATTCGGAGGATTCTGAGGCTGGAGGCTTCTTCTTCGGAGGATTCTGAGTCTTCTCTGAGGATGAGCTGAGCTGCGCTTCGGAGTCTTCTTCTTCTTCTTCTTCTTCTTCGTCTTCTTCTTCTTCTGATCTTTCTTCTTCTTCTTCTTCTTCTTCTTCTTCTTCTTCTTCGTCTTCTTCTTCTCTTCTTCTTCTTCTTCTTCTTCTTTTCTTCTTCTCTTCTTCTTCTTCTTCTTCTTCTTTCTCTTCCTTTCTCTTCCTCTTCCTCTTCCTCTTCCTCTCCTCTTCTCTTCTTTCTCTTCTTCTTCTTCTTCTTCTTTCTCTTTTGAATTTTAGTGATATATGAATAGTATCCCCCTTTTATACTTGGGTTATTTGAAATTAGAAGGTTTTAGAAATTGGAGAAACTTTGAGAATTTACTAAAATGACCCTCAGATACTATTCATCCGAATATTTTGATCTGTATTTTCAATCATAATCTGGTTTGGATTTGGAAAAATATTCAACGCGAAGTTGTAGATCTCGATCTCATCTTTCCGGTGATATAAAAATTCATAAAAATCAGGTTTGTGATGAGAAATTTATGGCCCAAATACCATGGGCTGTCCGTAGTGAAACATCATACAATTTCGTATCGGAACTTCGAGGAATATATTGATTGTCCCCAAGGTCACTTCATGAGTGTATATATTTCCAAACGTAATTTATGTTATATGACACTCGTCTCGTAATGTAGCAGTAGTCGAGATTACCGGTCGTTACAAATTCTCTCCCCTTAAATAGGATTCGTCCTCGAACCCTTTTTGGGGTCTAACTTGCAGATTCATCTCGGTTGGAGGATATATGTGTCTTTGTTTATTCTTATCTTCCTTAATTTCCTTTATATTCTTCTGTTCGAGATCTTAATATTAAAACCTCAGGAAATATCTTGTTATGCTTGGACATACCACTCCAAAGTTCGTAGGCCTTAGCGAATAATTCCTTGAATTCCAGACTGAAAAGTAATTCCTTAATCTCATTCCATGAACTTATGCTCAGTACTCTACACTTACCGTCATACTACCACTATCTCTATGCATCACATAAACCTCATTTCTAAACCTCCAACTATATTCAGCCTTCTTTATCTCAATTATTCACATGAGTTATTAGTTCTAAAATTGTACTATATTTGTGGTCTATCGTCTCACTTATCTTTGTTCCATTCTAATTTGAAACCCCCAATATCTCTTGCCATGACAAAAATAATTTCTAATTATCTCTAGGGACTTTTGTTATTCTTTCTATTTAAAGTACAACCATTGTACTTTGTGCTTTAGTGAATGATCTTCGTTTACCCTTGACTTGTATATTTCTCAGGTTCTTCAGCTATTCTTCATAATGTAATACTTAAATGACTTTATAAGTTATATCTTACTAGATATCTTATTGGCTCCCATCTTAGCTACCTATTTGATATTTCTCTTTTCTTTTCTTTACTAAGCCATCGTTACTTATAAGCTTCTTCCTTTGAGTTCTCACATATACAACTATTTATAGGTTTAGGACTTTATAACTCATAACTAACCTTTTCATATACTCTCACTATCAATCGATGGCTTCCATACTTAGGACATTACTTCAGGATAGTTTTCTCTGGCAATTCTCTCGGTTGGCTAAGGCGTTTGGGACAACGTATTTATACTAAACCTGACATTGTGCATCTTTATGCCAAAACTATGTTATTTACTATTAATGTTGGCTCTGGTTAAACTGGTTTGGTTTACTTTTTTGCACTTTTGATTCCTTCATTGGTGCAAGTACGACTACTGTATTTTATGCTGACTATTCGTTCTTTGCCTACTTGTACTCTAGAATGATCCACCTTCAATTATCTCTCGAATCTTATCCTATTAAGAGTCGTCCCTATCTCAACAATTTTACTTCAACCTTTTACTATTTATGGAATTTCTAGTGTCCTCTGTATCTATCTTTTACCTTGAGGGGCATCAATCTTTACAATTCTCCGGTTATGTCTATCATAGATTCTTTTGCATTTCGTTATTTCTTAACTACTATTTTCTTTCTTAATCATCTTATATAGACTGTCTTTCTTCTAAACCTTTTTACTTAGCATCATTTTCTCATTTTCCCCGTTCTTGTACTAGATCTGAAGATTTTTATATTTCGGCCTACTCTATTGCGTATTCAAATGCTTCTAGAATTATCTTTAAAGTAAAAAATCAGGGTTCATCTTTGTTGTTGTTATTTAACGAAAGTTAGGAGGGTGGGGATGGGTTCTAACGTGTTATTAATGGTGGTAATCTCAATAACTACCATGTTATGGTTGTACTTGCTGTTTATCTATAAGCCTGTAATTTTCTGTGTTTATACATCTGGTGCCGACTCTCGTACTAAGATTCTTCTACTAGATACTACATGAGTTTCATGCTTCTACCTCATTCTTGATTCTTTTTCCGACTATCGATTATACTACTTCTTGTCGTGAACCTTTTCTAGAGTCATACTCTCTAAATATTTTATCATGTTGTCTCTGTATTTTCTCCTACTAGTCTCTGTTACTTAGACGTCTGAAGTCATTACTCTCTCTCGGAGTCCTACTATACATGTATTGTTATTGTTCATTATAAAGTTTACTCCGCTACTGATAAGAACATGCCTGGAACAAAGCCAATCAAACCCCTCCACGTGTTCTAAGCCCCAAGAACCGCGAATCTTGATTTTGTAAGAACAAAATCCTTCCAAAATCAAGTCCAACCTTTAAGGAACCTTGTCCTGAAGAACCTTTCTTTATTTCTTTGGAGAATCCTGTACAGTGATACAGCGCCACAACGCTTGCCACACGTTGATAAGCTTTTGTTCCGTAGAACTAAGGAAGAATCCAATCCCTCAAGATGACACAAGTCATTTTATTTTGAAAAAAGATATATTCTTAGTTAATTCTCAATTACAATGAATAATGCCCCTTTAAATAGGTGGATAACCCTAATTCTACCCAAATATAATAAAACCCTAGTAAAATAAATCCAATAACATATAAAATACTTTAAAATTTTATGCATGGGCTTTGTAATATAATTAAAGCTCAGCCCAACACTTAAACAACACATAACCTTACAAAAATATAAAATATAAAAACTGTAGTGATATATGTTGCGTCCTCATTTTGACCAAGAAGAAGTCTGAACAGGACTTTTATGTAAGCTAGAAAGTTGTATAGCTATGAGTTCTCCTTCCAATGCAACTTGAATCACCAAATTTGGACATCGAACGAGAAAGTTACGTCAAAAATACGAAGACTACATAAATCCTGCAACTGCTAATACACCATTCAGAAATAAAGCCGAAAATAAATCAAGGCAGCCTATGCACGTCCAAAACCATTTCATTCTTGATTTAGACATAATAAATCCTTCATATAAAGTCTCATGCATTGTCCAAACTCCATAACCTAAGGAATCTTCCAAATCCACCAAAATGGCCCAAATACATCAATCTGACCAAGCCATGCAATCAGCCACAACTTCAAGTTAACTTGGCCCAACAAACAGAGCTCATTCTGGATCACATAATTATCCCTCTCTTGAAAAAGATTCAACCTCGAAATCGAACCCGGGTCATAGATAAAAATGACAAGATCAATGTGACGAGAATCCTGAAATAAAATAAAATTACATGGAAAAAAATGGTTAAAGTGAGCAAAAGTCAATAAAGCCAATGAATGACATTTTGTCAATATTTTTCCACTCTGAATCTCTCCATTGCTACTCTCATTCTTAACTCCACTTGCAACCGCAAATAGCTTCCCATCTGGATTCACATTTGAAACCTCATTTAAAACATCCATGTTGCTTTCTCAAACAATCAACACTCTCATCTATGATCTGATCTCACTCTACATATTCGACCACATGCACTTTTTGCACCTCATAACTCATGTACTTACAACCAACATCAGATTGCTCCATATGATATTCACCCTTAACAGTAATGTCAAGCACCTCATTGGCATCATGAACAACCAAATCATGATCACTAATGTTATCGCTCACATCAATATTATCACTATCATCAACACCATTAACCACCTCACTCTTATTTATTGAAACATCAACATGTTTCATTTCATTACTCAAGGCTATGCTCATATCCTTCTCTACTTCACATTTTGCTAATGTCTTTTTATCTATCAACTCTGGAAGCTCTCATAGTAACATTCCAAACTCAGCAATCACACTTTTCTTTTTAGCCCACTCTTCTTCACCCATCTGCATGTACAACTCTTCCTTATAGACCTCTTGTAGGGTTAAAGGAGCAAGCTTTATAATTTTTCCACCATACCTAAATTTTTACATATTCCTATCCATATCATAAACTACTTTATTGAATTTATACCAAGGCTTACCCAATAAAATATGCGTATGACACATAGGAACCACGTCACAAACTAATTGGACAACATACTTCCCAATTGCAAAATTTACCAAAACCTGCTTAGCAACCTCGAACTCTCCAAAATCACTCATCCACTTACAAGGTCTATCAAGAGGTATCAATGGTCATCTAAATTTTTCACAAGGGTAGTGCTAGTAGTAAATTGGGTGATTCCCTATTAATAATCATATTGCATACTTTATTATTGATAAGGCATCTCGTTCGAAAGATTAAATACCCTTTTGTCCATCAAAGTATTTATATAAATCAATACCTTACTTGAAAGACACCAATAATTATGAAAGACTTAAAGAATCACTAAGAAAATATGAAACAAACACAAAGAAACTAACTAAAAAAATACCAAAAGTAAAACAAGAACACAAACTGAACTGAAACTGGATTGAATTCGTAACTATTGTTTGAAAGCAATTTTTAGACTCGAAACTTAAACTAACAGAGTGCAACCAACCACTAACGAATCGCTCTCATCGAGTACTTATAAATCGATATTTTATTGGTCTCGTAACTCTTTCTATATCAAAAGTTACAGCCGTTTTAAATTCAGTGCGCGGCTAAAAAATTATGACCAAACTGATCCGAAAATTACAGATAAATTCGACCCTAATTGACTAAAAAACTCCAAGAATTGGATACTATATGCTATTACCATACAAGAACATTATAATAACATCCAAGATTCAGTTATAAACATGAAAAACACAAAGGAAATAATAAAAAAAAAATTGAAATGAGAAGAGACCAAAAAAAAAGAATATGATGACTTCATAAAACGATAAAGATAGAGAAAATCTTGACCATGGAACCCTGAGCTCTTGATACCAAATGATAAAAACCTGCCTGGAACAAAGCCAAGGAAACCCCTCCATGTTTTCTAAGCCCCAAGAATCACGAATCTTGATTTTGTAAGAACAAAATCCTTCCAAGATCAAGTCCAATCCTTAAGGAACCTTGTCCTTAAGAACCTTTCTTTATTTCTTTGGAGAATCTTGTACAGCGATACAGTGCCACAACGCTTGCTATACGTTGATAAGCTTTTGTTCCGTAGAACCAAGGAAGAATCCACTCACTCAAGATGACACAAGTTACTTTATTTTGTAAAAAGATATATTCTTAGTTAATTCTCAATTACAATGAATAATGCCCCTTTAAATAGGTGGCTAACCCTAATTTTACCCAAATATAATAAAACCCTAGTGAAATAAACCCAATAAAATATAAAATACTTTAAAATTTCGTGCATGAGCTTTGTAATATAATTAAAGTTCAGCCCAACACTTAAACAACACATAACCTTAAAAAAATATAAAATATAAAAACTGTAGGGATATCTTGCGTCCTCATTTTGACCAAGAGGAAGTCCGAATTGGACTTTGATGTAAGCTACAAAGTTGTAGAGCTACTAGTTCTCCTTCCAATGCAACTAGAATCACCAAAGTTGGACATCAGACGAGAAAGTTACGTCTAAAATATGAAGACTACATAAATCTCGTACTGCTTATACACTATTCAGAAATAAAGCCGAAAATAAATCAAGGTAGCCCATGCACGTCCAAAACCCATTTCATTCTTGATTTAGACATAATAAATCTTCATATAAAGTCTCATACATGGACCAAACTCCAGAACCCAAGGAATCTTCCAAATCCACCAAAATGGCCCAAATACACCAATCTGACCAAGCCATGCAATCTGTTGGGTTTCTATTAGGTCCCAAGATCGATTTCAAGCAAGAAATTATGTGTGAATACATCAAGAAATATGGCGGAATCATACTTACATTGATCGGTTGTGCGATGCGACGAACACAAAATCATTATGCTCCTCCTAGAAGCTCTCGACAGTGAGCCTTTTTGTGCTTCTCCAAATTCGGCCATGGTCCTCCATTGATGCTCCAAGCTCCAAGCTTTTGAATGGTGATTCCATGCTCACAAGTTGGTTTCCCTATCACCTTCGCAAGACCCCAAATGTGTGCTAGCACTCTTGAAATTTTGCCACAAAATTTCCTTTACTTCTTCTTCATGTCACGGCAATGGCAGAAAAACAGAAGAAGAAAATGGCCCATTGGGCGTGAGAGGAGAAGAGAAGAATGAGAGAGAGAAAGTCAAGTGTTGGTTGTTTTGATTTGTGTATCTAATACACTTAAAATGAATTTCAAAAATCCATTTACCAAAATTAGGTACAAGGCTTTAAAGCCTTCAACCACCACCATCAATCACTCATGAAAAGTTGTCAAATCACTTAAAGTGACATCAATCAAAGTGACTAATGATTTGACGCTTGATGTGACTTGTGGGCCGCACTTGAATTTGAAATGCGAGTGCGTCCGCAAACACTCCCGGGCTCGGGTTCACTAATTCCGAATTAACGAATTTTCCATTGCGACGTAATTAAATAATTATGCCAAGTAAAATTACTATTCACGTCGCTGACGAATTAATTCTAAATTAACTCGTTCGCCCGAATTAAAATCTAATTTCAATTCCGCGTCGAAATCCAATTTCGTATAATATATCGAATATATTATTTTATCGATTAATTCCAAATTAATCGTTCTCTCTCTTTAAATAATATTTTATCCCAGATAAAATATCTCCGTAATTAATCCCAGATTAATTTTCTCTCTCTACTAATTAATCCCAGATTAATAAAGTGCGAGTCATACGTCATCGATGAATATTCGGGAAGCGACCCATGAGATCCCCGGATATGTTGGCAGTAAATCCGGTCGTCGGACTATCCGAACACTTACGTACCTAGTACTACGTTTTTACCGATTTACAAGACATGGTTGGCTTCTAGCAAAGCACCGTGCCTACCCAATTCTCCAGAAATATTCTTACTGGAATATGTGATCTATATCAGGCATAGTATACGTAGTATTGCGTATAACGATCCAGTATCGGATGTCATGTGCAAGGCCTAGGGCTGGAAATGTGTCTGCCCCATACGAAGCACATATCGGATCTCTGGTAACTAGTCTCTATAATCGGATAAACATGACCTAGTCACAATATCCAGATAGCTGTAGCATATAAGAGAACCAGTTCCGTATCCTACGTGATCATCATCTCCACTATGACTGGAGTGATACTTCCGTCTCGACATCACACCCAATACACTAAGATTCTCAATATACCCAGAAGAGGCGTGCACAGAACCTGTTAAAGCCCTGGACGACCAAAACCAAAGTATATTGATTGTCGCAAGTATTAGCGGTGCAAGTCTCAGGTTAAGACCAAATACACCTACCCTGATTCGGACTTCCATAGACACATAGTCATACTACCAATGAAATTCCGAGGGGTCTATCCAGAGCGAAGCTGTTTCTGTACCATCGGTAAACACAACCTCCTATTACACTTGCATGAGTATCCTATACCCAAATATATGAGAACTATGTCGTTATGCTCCCACAACGCGCACAAGTGTAATACTAGTTTATTACGCATTATCGATGTCCAATATCGATAATACTACGACTATGGATATTTAATGATTAAAACTTCATGGATTGATACTGTCTCATATCATCTCAATCCGGAACTAATCATATGGGCCTTCTATCATTTATACATCTTGGTAATCTAATTACAAATGATAAAAGAGCAATTTCCTTTGTCACATAGTTAATTTGTACAACAACACCATGATCTGTACAAATAGTGATGCTATGGGTCATAATCGTCCAACACAATCAGCCACAACTTCAAGTTAACTTGGCCCAACAAACAGAACTCATTCTGGATCACATCAGCTACTTTGATCTTTTTCTCATCTCATTTCCTTGAACTCCTTTAGTCTCTACTTCACTAAAACTCCATCAACTTTTATTGCTTATGACATCTCTATTTAATCATTTGGTTCATGTGTCATTCTCTTACTAGTTCTTTCATCACAATACAATGAGACTCTTTATAAATTACATATGATGTATTCTTGAGAATTTTCCTCTCTGGTTTCTTACTCGTTTGAGTCTTTGCCTCCTTAAAGGTTCTCCATTCAATGATAATTTCGAGATTTAACTTTAGTTTCCATGTTTTCAAATTATTCTATCATATATAAAAATATTGTTGTCTTATGATTCTTATCTATGTCCCATTGCACTCGTTGGCTCGGTGATCTAGCTATCTCATAATCCGTCTACTCTGTCAAATATACTTCTTTACTGATTATTTTCCTTACTGGGCTCCAAGTAGATGGGTGTGTACATACATTCCATATGGATCTATGAACCAGTGTTTCTTTATTTTCATAAGCTTGGTGACGGTCTAGTTAGGTGTCCATAAGCTTACTTAGAGTTTGAGGCTACTGAAAGGGAAAAATTACTATATGTTCCATTGGAAACTACTTCGACTATATCATGTTTTAGGATTCCTCAACTTTCATTACCAATTCCGAAGTCTATGTTTTACGTTTCCGCCTTCAAGTTACGTTATTTCTGTCAATATATGTATTGAACTCTCTTGTTACTTTCTACATTCTCATAAATATCTTATTATCCTATCTTTTGGTTCTAGACTGAGCTGCTAAGGCTAGTATTGGTCTATTTTTCTTGGCTTCTTCCTAAACTTCTATTCTCCGCTCTTATCATAGTCTATAACTATGTCATTTAGCCTTGGTGTTCGTAAGGATACTTTTTTAACTCTTGAGTATCTCAAATTTTATGAGTCTGTCATTTTATTCTCTCACAAATTTCTCTTAATGTTGCTAGGATATATAGATTCTCACTAGTTCTGTGATCTTGCTCTTCTTGGCTTGGGTCGGGTTCTTTCTTTTCTATCCCTTAAAACCTCCTTAGTTCTCATCTGTGCGGTCTATCATTCAGTGCTTTCTGTTTCTTACTTGGATAAATTCTCATCGAACTTCTTTACGATTATCTTTACCTTGTGCTGGTATGAGGTGAGGCAGAAGTCTATATCTCAATGGATGTTAGAGTCCTTGTTCTAATACATTGTGTCCTGGTAGAGTCCATTACTTATGTAAGGTAGGTATGAGGTAGATTTTATCAGAACAACTTCCGTAACCGGTATTACTGAGGGGCAAAAATCTGTGTAGTTTAGTGCCATATCTATATCGGGTTTCTTAGGGTATGGTAATTTAATCATCAATGCTTACGTCTTTCTTTTACTTACTTGCGAGCCTGGGTTTGGGGTCTAAAATCTTTTCATCCTCTTTGGAATCTTTTATTTATTGGAACTCTCACTTCTATTTCTGATTTCTTGTTTCTTTTATCTTCCTATTTATTCTTCATTACTCGGGGAACTTGCTACCTAGAAGGGGTATTAAGGGCTATTGGATATACTTGAAGGAATTTTCGGATGAAAGAAGAAGTTTTACTAGGAAGGAAAGAATTTTACGAGAAATGAGGGAACCATACTTAGGTTTTCCTCTTGTTCAAGCTTATTCTATTCTCTTTACTACTATAAGTTCTCGCACTTCCTTACTTTTCTGTTTTTTTATCTTTATCTTTTGTTGACTCTTGTTGCTTGGACATCTACATTCAATTCTTTACTCTTCTTATAGCTTTCTTTTTCCAATTCTTTGCGTAACTATTTTTTTTTAACTTTACTATCTATTCTCCCAACTTATCTTAAACTTCGGCTAATAGACCATGATTACTACAGAAAAATCTTTAACTTATAATAAGAATTCTGGATACTTTTACTAAGTAGAGAATTCAGATAACCTGGAAATTCTTACTGACCTGTCTATGGAGCTTGAGGACGTACTCGATTATCGGTTATTGGAGAGGTAATGCCTCGCATACTAGTATCTCGGGCATACTACATATACAAGACCCCAGCACTCTGCCCACTGCAGTCACTGACTCACTACACCATGCTCTGATACCATCTTTGTAACATCCCCAATCTGGGAGATGCTACCACCAGGGAATATCATGTACTATCCCCTTAAGCCACTGACTTTCTAACTACAAACAATAATGATATTTTTCTCAATATATCTTCACATATGGGACTATTGTCCAAATCCAAAACATAGCTTGTAAAATAGTATATGTGTGACTGAAAAAACAATATCATATATATTACAACTCTATACATGAATACTAAAACACAACTCTGTAGTACAAAATATCTGTAATTGGACAATACTTGACTTGGCTGAACTATATTTCTGACTTGACCTGGTGGACCGAAACCCTAGTGACTGCTATCAGTATCCATCATCCTGAGCTCATCCTCCAAGAAACCTGCAAAATAAAGAAACTAGGAGTGAGGGAGTTAGATTGTTTGGACGATCTAAGTGAGTGGACAATTTTTTTTTTTAAAAAGGTAATAAAATGCTTTTGAAAATACATGGTTCTAAAACCCAATTTATCTCAAATATCTTTTTTGAAATCTATTTCATTAACTGAAAAACAACTTTCTTTCTTTCTAGTAAACTTTTCTGAAAATCTCTTATAAACTATTTTTTTCTGAAAACTTTATTTCTAGAAAAATTTTCTCAGTAAAATCTTTTTCTCCGTAAAACTATCTTTTCCAAACATTTGTCTCTGAAAATTAATTCTGAAATATCTGTCTCTGGAAACTGTCTCTGAAAAACCTGACGTATGGGGGCGTTACATATTGTCGTCCCCCCATATGCCTAACTAGAGCCAGAAATGCAAAACCATGATATTCGGGCGTTACGTATCGTCGTCCCTCAAAGCATGCCACTACCTGTCTCTGAAACTAGTGGTCTTGGGGTGTTACGTATCACAATCCCCCAAGCCATTGAACTAGAACTGGGGGTGCGAATCTATGCTACCCTCAAGCTCTGAATCTAGGATCTAGGGGCATCTGTCATCCCTAGTCCCGAACTAGGATATGGGGGCGTTACGTATCGTCCTCCCCCCAGTCCTCTACATGTGCACATGTTCTCTCCGTCAATTCCATATCTGAATCAAGTTACATACTGAGGTGGGTTTTCCCTCATGCCTCGAAAACATAAAACTCAAGTTCTTAAATTAATTTTTTTTTTTAAATATTTCTTAAAACATACTTGCTGAAGAAAACTATGGTTCCTACGATAAGTCTGATATTTAAAACAATATCATGTAAAACAATAAGTCTGATATTTAAAGAAAACTCATGAAATAACTGTGATAAAACCGGCTAACATCCTAAGTGCGTAAAAATAAGTCTGATATTTAAAACAATATCATGTAAAAAGAACAACTTAAGGAAAGAGTGTCCACTCATAGATTTAGAATCTGGCTGGCATTACTCACTTGCTAAAGAAAACTATGGTTCTTACGATGATTTATAATTGATAACTTTGATTAGAAAATGGGATGGGGAACATATTCCGAATTAAACTAAATTTATCCACTTAAGCACTTATTATTATTTCAAGGCATATCGTACTTATATCATAATGTAATATGTATACACGAACTGATACGAGACCCTTAGGGTGGCCTCTAACACGCTAGGGTGAAGCTGGAATGATTTAAAACTGATTTGGGGAAATTTTTTATCACGCTTCCCGACTCAGCATCGCGACATGCACATACACGAATGAACCCAGTGAGCAATTCTACTTTCGTGTCGCGATGTCGGGCCTTGCGCATCACGATGCGCACAATTCCATAAACTTATCTGGCAAAATTCCCAGTACACGGAGCATTCTGCGTCGCGACACTGGGCTATTTTCAGGTCTTTACTGCCACTTTCCATGCCTAGTTTTCTCAACATTCTTCCATACTACAATTTCTACTCATCCATTCTTTAAACTTCAATGTGAATTCTTGCTAAACCAACACTCCTCAATCCACTTAACTCTTTAATTATAGCCCCAATTAAACCAATACTTTACTGTTTCCATGTATTTGGTTCTTACTCAACACAATCAATTTCCATGCTTATATGTCATTAAATATAATGCCTAATGTGCTCCTAACATTCATATACCATTAAATCAGCAAAACTTCTAAATCCAAGATTTGGGTCTTCTTCTTCTTCTTCTTCTTCTTCTTCTTCTTTACTAGAATGACCCTTGCATACTATTCATCTGAATTTTTTGATCTGTATTTTCACCCCGTTTCTGGTTCGAATTTGGAAAACTATTCAACTTTAGAAAGTTATTGTTGGGGGTTTTATGGGCGGAATATCGGTAACGCAGCGGAATAGTGGAAAATCAAAATTTTCCGATTTCAAAATTTTGTCTTTGATCAATTAAATAAACTTATTTATTTAATTATCCAATTATCAAATTCTGAAAAATTACACAAGAGATCAAATTTCTTGGTAATTACCGAATTGCCCCAAAACTTTGTAAATTGATCATTTTAGTCCAAAAGCTGTCAAATACAATTTTGGATGATTCTAAATCATTTCTAAAATATTTTTCAACACATCTAATGCATCAAAATCAGATTTCACACAAATTTCCAATTTTTAGTCTAATGTCGTGAGCCACCCAAAATTTTCAATTAATTACAATTTGGTCCCTTTAGTTCAAAACATGCCAAGATCAAATCCAATCAACCTAAAATTTTACACGAATCATATTCATACCATAATACATCACATATATGAAAAACCCCAAATTTGGAGTGGGTTATGAACCCTAATTTTTCAATTTCTTCAAATTGTCCAATTTCACCAAATTTACAAAATCCAACACTTTAATCCATTCAATACTTCACCAATCTAGCCTCACCACTTTGAAACAACTCTAGAACAATTCTAGGTCACCAAGGAGTGGCTTACCAACTCTAGAATGGCAACTTGATTTTCTAAAAATCAAAAGTAAAGCTTTGAAACCATTTCAAGCTTACTTACATGTTTCAATCTTTCATCAAAGTTCACAACCAAAATAAACACAAACTATAAGAAGAGAGACAACACAAAAGCAACAAAAAATGATGCTAATCATGTTAGAAACAATTTTCATGTTGAAGACTTTGAAAATAACTTACAAAATCATGATTTTCCAAGCCATCTTCCTTTAGCCTTCAAGCTTTTCTCTCAACTACTTTTGTATTATATTTGGTGTCTAATGAAATTATTTTAACCCTAAAAGATGAAACAAAATAATATATACTCACAAATTTAAGCCTTGGCCGAAATTGGTAAGTAATAATATCTAGATATTATATTTTTGTTTCATTTAAAATCAACGTGTCAACTTGCAACTTTAATCATCAAACAATTCAATGAATAAAGTAAGTCAACAATTGCAACTCAAAAAATATAACAATTATATTTATATTAGGGTCTTGGCCGAATT
The DNA here is from genome assembly GCA_019454045.1 of Zanthoxylum bungeanum. Lineage (NCBI taxonomy): Eukaryota > Viridiplantae > Streptophyta > Magnoliopsida > Sapindales > Rutaceae > Zanthoxylum > Zanthoxylum bungeanum. The sequence goes on from SKCR01000236.1 coordinate 28,926, forward strand.
TGCTAATAAATAAAGGAAATTGTTATTTCAATTTTAAACAATTTAAAACAAATATCTAAAGAGGTCAAAACCATTTTGACAACCTTTTTCTTTAAGTATAAAGTCAACAATAAACACTTATAATCATTTCCTAACTTTATCATTTGGGAAGATATTCATATTTTAATTATATTAATTATTTAACAATTAATTAATTAATCAAATACAAATATCTCAAATATATGTATTATATTTACTTTAAATATCTCAAATACATATATAAATGATATATGTCAAATATCTTTATTTGACAATTTATTAATGTGTATTTAATAATATCATATATTAAAAAAAAATACACATTAATTAGGAAATGACGGTTCGACCCGTTCGCATATATTTTTCGTTTAACGTTTAAACGATTTATAAATAATCATCATTATTCATAAAAGTTGCCATAGTGCTCTACGAGTATATTTCATTAGTGAGACTCTCTAGATTCAGGTATATCCGTCATAAAATCAAATTTCGTGTCCATAATTTACCCACCCGTAAATTATGACGACCACGGATAAACTAGCTGAATCACACAGGTCGAGGTCATTGCATACGTATAATCCCTCCGTCACAGGTATCCGAATAATACCAGAGATATAGATGTAAACGTCAAATCTCTCTAGGTATTATCCCATCGACGTATCTATTAGCAATCTCTAAATAACATTCGGAACTTCCTTCCGAAGTATACTGTGGCCACATATTTAACAAACTGCTAATCATATATGGACTACCTATGCTCTGTACACAGAACTGACGGATCCTATCTTGATACACACATGATATCCTGAGGATCGGTCCACACCCAACGAACAGACGGAGGTCTGATCTAAATAGACCAGTGACGTGACTGCCATCTAAGTGTGGAGGATGTCTCATATATCCACAGTGGTATCTCAAGTCGAAGAACCACTATGCTACTCAACCTGAGAAGATTCTTATTGATGTTGGTGTACCATCCATTAAGAATCTTCAGTGAGTCGTTCAGTATTTATCCATTATAAACACCTACACGTCTATACGAGTCTCCCTAGACTCATGGTTCATTAGGATAAACAATCGAACCAAGTCTCGATTTATGACATGTACTGGTCTCAACAGATTTGACTAACCGACCTGTGTTAGTGAATCTTGAGCAGGAACTATATTTGATAATATACATTTAGCAGTGACACTTCCCAATGTCAATTACAAACTAGCTTTGTAACTGTGTACTGCATTATATATTATCGGGCCTTTGTCTAATATATACATATTACTAAACAACATTTAGTTTCAATCTAATCGTAATCAGATCGAATACGTAAATAAAAACAAGAGGTGCAACCATAAATAAGTAATATTATGGAAAAAAAAGGATTGTTCATTTTCATGAATCAGACATAAAAACGGTCTGGATTGGCGCTCTGAGCACCAACCCCAACAGTTATGTCCCAAACACCATGGGCTATCCGGGGTAAAACATCTTATAATTTCGTATCGGAAATTCGAGGAATATATCGATTGTCCCCAAGGTCACTTCATGAGTGTATATGTATCCAAACATAGTTTATGTTATATGACACCCGTCTTGTAACATAACAATAGTCGAGATTACCGGTCGTTACAACATTGTTGGAATGCCCTTTTAAGTTTTTGGCCTTCAAAATCCAAATGTCACGTCCATTTCTATAATTATGTATCCAAAGTATTATTTCACCTACATAAGAAAAAAAATCACAATAAAAATATATGAAACATATATTTCATTATTATTTTACAAATGTGCTAAATTTAGGGGATTAATGAAATTATAAATGAATGATTAGTTTCTCTTTTATTAAGTATATACTTTTTAATGCTCATCACCTCCCCCTCCCCCCCCCCCCCCCCCCCAAAATCAGCTTATTACTAGCCCCTAGTAATTTAAGCGAAATTTTTTTAAAAAAATTCTTATCCAAATTAATAATTATTTTCTTTCTTTCTAAATAAACAAATGAGTAAATTCTCTTGTACTTTTTGCCTTTCTTCCATACACTCATAAGAGAAAATATCAATCAATTCATTGTGCCCTTTTTATTCTAAAGTTATATTAGAATTCACACCTTTTGGTAATGACAGATTATTTAATTATAAAAATAGTTTTTTTTAAATAATAATACATCTTTAACCTTTGTAACGAGCTTTGGGCCAGTGACTCACAAACCAGTTGGCTTTAGGGCACTACGTGTTAAGACACCCCAAGAGACTTAATTTGCTCGGACCTCATATGTTAAAAAGAAGAAGTGTATGATTTCCTTAAGCTTTCTCTTTAACCCTTGTAACGAGCTTTGGGTCAATGACTCCCAGATCAGTTGGCCTTAGGGCACTAAGTGTTAAAATATCTCTACGGACTTAATTGCTCGAGTTAGAGAGGCTACGAAATCAAACTTATTTACACATACTTTTTTCATAAAACAACTCAAAATTTATCGTTTAACGCGGACAAGCATTGCTTATTGAGGTAAGATGTCTGGTTATTAAGTAAAAGCTTGATTATAATTTTTATTATTTTTTAAACTATCTCAAACTCTACCGTTTTACGCGAATAATCAATGCTTGCTGAGGTAAGATCTATAATTACTAAGTAAAAGCATGGTTATTTTTTTTTAATAAAAATACAAATTCCACTACCTTTAGGTGATGCCTCCAACAAACTAGAGAACTGAATATTACAAAATTCTCACTTACAACCCATGATTTTATGTTACCGTGTATGTTGATAATATTTGTCAAATGAGCATATGAATATCAAATTTAATCAATATTTTGGAGAATTCATAAATTTAAATGATTCAAAAAGAAATGAACAAAAATAACTTGTTACAAAAAATTGAGATGTGTCTCATGAGAGAAAACTTCTTACACTATCATATCTGAACAATAATTACACTTGGTTAGTCAAAAATTGTTGTTGGTTTGTGTGTAATTTTTTTGTTTTTTTTTTAAAAAGAAAATCAATAAAAAATAAATTTTTTTTTGTTTATTTTTATTTTTTTGTTTACACACAAAATAACAACAACGTAAAAATAAAATAATTTTTTTTTTTTTTACATAAAATAACAATACAAAAACGAAAATTTTTTTCAGAAGAAATATTCGTTTTCGTCTGCCAAAGTTTTTCAGAAGAAATACAACTAGTACTAGCTGTATTTCTGAAAAAAGCGTGAGTAATAAAAGCACTAGTACTTGTAAAATGATAATGGTCAAATGAACAGTAAAATAGATCGTGAAAGTCCAAAAGTTTAGATATTGTCGGCAAAATTAAAGTAAAGGAAATCAAAACAGAAATTAAAGTAAATCAAAACAATAATTTAAAGTAAAGGAAATCAAAACAATAAATTAAAAAATATATTTACTGGTAGTTGTGATTGTGGCTCATATATTCCTCTGGTTTTACGTCCAGTAATGGCTTGAATGCCCTCTATGGACCGGGGATATGCTTCCCATCCAATTTTCTTATAAATTGGCAAACATGGCTTTTTAAAGTCAGATTCCCGAGACTGTATTGTTGTCTTTTTTTTGGAATTGTGTAAGCAAATTATGAATCACTCGATGAACATGTCCACCAGGATGTGTCTCAAGAGTTAATGATATATCATCTAAATAATTCTTACTCAAGCTATCTCTAATGAATTGAATTTTACCTTCACGATTTTCAGACATCATTCCTAAAGAACGACAATGAGTGTTGCACGTCCGACGTGCACATTTATAACAAACAACTAATTGTTTAGCTCTTCGTTTCTTAGCATAAGTTCTTTTCCCTAAACCAGACATGTAAGAAATGAAAGAGTCAGATGACTCACCTTCCAAGCAAACCCTTGCTTCAATTACCCAACGAATATCACTAGGAAAACCATTTATCATAAGAAGCCTCATTCTTTCGGTTCGTGCTTTGTAAATTTTCATCAGAGTATTTTGTGGGAGAGAAGGAAAATGATTGTGGAGTTTTGTAGGAGTTTCTTACATACTTTGATTGTAGGGTATCAGTAATTTTAGGAAATTGAAATAACCGACTTAAAGTCACGGAGTACCATTATACGGTGTCTAACCAGGGTGCATGACTCGGACAAAAAGAAAAAATACTACAAAACTCAAGAAAAAAATGGAATTTAGACAAATACAAATGAAAAGTAAAGAAAATAACATATTATAATACATCAATCACTGTACACTAAGTTTGAAAGGAAAATAGATTCTTGAAAATTTGAACACTCCAAAAATGATTTCAGACGTTGTCCATTAAATTTAAATACATCACCATCCATAATATTCTAAATGTCAATAATTGCACATGGGTAAATATATTTCACAATAAATGGGCCACTCCATTTGGACTTCAATTTTCCGGGAAATAAATGAATATGGGAATTATAAAGTAAAATTTTTTGACCAATTTCAAATATTTTTCGTGAAATTCGACTATCTTGAAAGGCTTTAGTTTTAGCTTTAAGAATTTTCACATTCTCATATGAATCATTCTTTAACTCTTCAAGTTCATTTAATTACAATTTACGTTCATGATTGACATTTTCAAGATTTGAATTGGATGCTTTAATAACCCAATATGCCTTATGCTCAAGTTCTACAGACAAATGACAAGGTTTTCCATAAAATAGACGATATGGACATATTCCTAAAGTTGTTTTGAAAGCTGTCGATATGCCCAAAGTGCATCAATCAGTCGAAGAGACCAATCTTTACGATTTGGGTAAATCCTATTTTTTCCAAAATTTGTTTGGTTTCCCTATTTGCTAGTTCAACTTGACCATTTGTCTGAAGGTAATAGAAGGAAGAAACTTTATGTGTAATTCCATACATTTTCATTAAGGACTCAAAAGGCATGTTACAAAAGTGTTTACCTCCATCACTTATAATAACAATTTTGTGATCATTATTTCGACAAGGAATCGCCTTAACCCATTTTGAGACGTAATCGATTACAACTAAAATATATAAAATTCCAAATGACGGTGGAAATAGACCCATGAAATCTATTCTCCAACAATCAAATATTTCGATGACAATGATGAGATTTAAAGGAATCATGTTTATTTTAGAAATGTATCAACTTTTGATAATTTTCACAAGTTTTGCAGAAAACATGTATCTTTAAATAAGGTGGGCCAATGAAATCAACACTGTAAGATTATTACAACGGTTTTTTAGATGAGAAGTGACATATGCATGCTTCTGAATGACAAAATTGAATAACACCACTTATCTCATTATCCGATATGCATTATCGGAAAATCTGATCAGGGCAATACTTGAACAAATATGGATCATTCCAGTAGAATCTTTTGACTTCGGTCAAAAATTTCTTCTTGTCTTGATGGCTACAGTCTTGAGGTATTTTTCCTGTTGCAAGAAAATTGACAATTTTAACATACCAAGGTATTGTATTTACAGAAAATAAAAAATCATCCGGAAAAGAGTCATTGATAGGAGTGTGTCAATTGATGACTCATTTCTGAGTCTCGATAAATGATATGCAACCACATTCTCTACTCATTTCTTGTCCTTTATTGTGAGATTGAATTCTTAAAGCAACAAAATCTACCATAGTAATCTTGACCTTCCATCCTGTTTAGACATCAAATATATAACAACAACATGGTCAGAATAAATAACGACCGATGAATCAATTAAATATGATCGAAATTTGTCCAATGTAAATATTACAGCAAATAGTTCTTTTTGCGTGGTAGTTTATTTCATTTGTGAACTGTTTAAAGCTCTACTTGCGTAATAATTTACATACGGCTTACCATCATTTCTCTGTCCTAATAGTGCACCAACTGCATAATTACTGCATCACACATTAGCTCAAAAGTCAAAGATCAATCAGGGGATTGCATGATAGGAGCATAAGTTAAAATACTGATAATCTTTTCAAATGATTTTTGACATTCTTCTATCCATTCAAATGTTGCATCTTTTAATATGAGGTTACACAATGGTCTGGATATGGTACTAAAGTTTTTAATGAATCCCCTATAAAATTCTGCATGTCCTAAGAAAGAACGGATTTCCCTGACTGTTTTTTGTGGTGGTAATTTAAAGATTACCTCTATTTTTACCTTGTCAACCTCAATACCTTTAGATGACACAACATGACCCAAAATAATTCCTGAATTAGTCATGAAATATCATTTTTCCCAATTTAACAGAAGTCTTTTTTCTTCATATCATATCAAAATATTTTCCAAATTATTCAAGAAATTATCAAATGAGTTCCCAAAAATAGTTATATCATCCATAAAGACCTCTAAATAATGTTCAACTATGTCACTAAATATGTTTAACATGCATCATTGGAATGTTGCTGGTGCATTACAAGGTCCAAAAGATATTTTTCTAAATACAAATGTTCCAAAGGGACATGTGAATGTGGTATTTTCATGGTCTTCTAAAGCAATGGGAATTTGATAATAATCTGAATAACCATCAAGAAAGCAATAGTAGGGATGTACACTACCTTTTCTAAAATTTGGTCAAGAAATGGTAAAGGAAAATGATCTTTTCTAGAGGCGTCATTTAGTTTTCTATAATCAATGCACATACCCCAACTAGATGAGATTCGAGTTGGAATTAATTCTCCTTTATCTTTTTTTACGATAATTATTCCAGATTTTTTAGGCACAAGGACTTACCCACTTACTATCGGAGATTGGGTAGATAATGCCTACATCAAGAAGTTGAAGGACTTTTGTTTTTATCACTTCTTTCATGTGATGGTTTAATCTTTTTTGGGGTTGACAATATGTCCTAGCATTATCTTCTAAATATATTCTATGTGTGCAGATCAAAGGATTGATGCATTTTATGTCTTTTAAAGTCCATCCAATTGTCAAATTATATTCTCTCAACACATTTAACAACTTACCTTCTTGATTAATTATGAGGGAAGAAGAAATTACCACAGGGTGAGTTTGTTTATCTCCAAGAAATGCATACTCCAATCCTTCTAGCAGAGTCTTTAATTCCAAATTGGGTAGTTTCTCATATTTTTCTTCTTCCAGTGTTCCTAGTTCCTTAAATTTTTTTCTCTCCATCGTCTTCCAATACCTGTGTGGAATCAAGAAAAAAATCATTCGGAATATCTGATTCTAATTGCGTACTTGATTCAAGAAAATTAGTTGTACAAATTTCCATGGTATCAGATAAACTCCCCTGAATATGTTCCTCCAAAATTGGTTCAATTTGTTCCATGCTCTCATTTTCACTGTCCTCATAGTAAGATTGTTTGTACATATTAAAAACATTAAGCTCCAGCTTCATATTGCCAAAGGAAATTCATGATTTCATTTCTGCAATTAATTAAAGTATTAGCCGTTACTAAAAATGGGCGATCAAGTATTACAGGAATTGGCTTATAATTGTTTGCTATAGGTTGTGTTTCCAAGACAATAAAATCCATAGGATATATGAATTTATTGATTTGTAATAACACGTCTTCCATAATTTCTTTCGGTATCTTGACTGAACTATTGGCAAGTAAAAGAATAGTTGAGGTTTGTTTTAACTCGTGAATATTAATTTGGTTAGGGTTGGTGCTCGGAACACTAATTCGGATCGTATTTTTGTCTGATTCATGAATACAAATAATTTTTTTTTTCCATAATATTACATATTAATGGTTCCACCTCTTATTTTTATATACGTATTTGATTTGACTATGATTAGATTGAAAAAAATCTGATTTAGTGATATGTATAAATTAAACAAAGACCCCATGATTTACAACGTAGTGCGCAGTTATAACGTAGTTTGTAATTGACATTGGGAAGTATCACTATAAGTTGTATATTCTCAAATAAAGTTCATGGGCAAGATTTACTAACACGGGTCGGTTAGTAAAATCTGCTGAAACTAGTACATATCGTATATCGAGAATTTTTCCGATGGTTTATCCCAATGAACCATGAGTCTTGGGAGACTCGTATAGACATGTAGGTGTTTATTTGATAAACATTGAACGGCTCACTGAAGTTTTCCTAATATATGGTACACCAACGTCAATAGGAATCTTATCGAGTCGAGTAGCATAGTGGTCCTTCGACTTGCGATATCAATGTGGATATATGAGACATCCTCCACACTTTGATGGCAGTCACGTCACCCATCTATATAGATCAGACCTCCGCCTGTTCGTTGGGTGTGGACCCATACTCATGATATCATATGAGTATCAGATAGAATCCGTCAGTCCTGTATACATGGCATATATATCATGTACATATTTTTGATCTAGTAAATCCACGACCATGGTATATTTCGGAAGCGAGTTTCAAGTGTTATTTAAAGATCATAAATTTGTAAGTTGACTATATTATACCTTAGGGATTTGACGTTCCTATCTACATCACCGGTATAATACTGATAGCTTGTGACAGAGGGATTATACGTATGTAATGACCTTGATTTGCATAGTTTAGCGAGATTATCCATGGTCGTCATAATTTACGAGTAGGTGAATTATGGACACGAAATTTGATTCCGTGACAAATAAACCTAAACTTGGAGAGTCCCGTAATATGAAGTGTACTCGTTGAGTACTTGGGCAACACGTTATGAATAATACATATTATTCATAATACTTCATCGGATTAAATAAGTTAATTTGAATCGTTTAACGGTTAAACGAAAAATACACACATAAGGGGCATTCCGGTCATTTCTTAATTAATGTGTATTTATATTTGATATATTATTTTATTAAATACACATTAATTAATTTTCAAATGAGATATTTGACATAAATCATTAATATATGTATTTGGATTATTTAAAGTAAATGTAATACATATATTTAGATATTTATATTTAAGTAATAATTTCATTATTTTATTGATAAATAATTAAAATAATTGAAATATAAAATATCTAAGTTGATATTTAAATTTAGAAATTATTAAAGTGTAAAATTTGGACTTTTACATTTAAGATAATGGTTATCAAATTGAATTTGGATTATTTAATTTGATTAAATAAATTTTCAAAATGACCAAATTGCCCCCAAGTTAGGTTACCCCTAGTATATAAAGTGAAAAATTTTGTTTTCTCTTTCATAAGCTTCCCTTGGTCGAAACTAACTTCATGGAAAATCTCCCAGAATTTTCTTGAAGAAACTTGAGAGAAAATGATGAAATCAAGAAGGAAGCTTAAGGAAATTAGGAGATTTTGAGGTAATCTTCAATATTCTTAAGCTTAGAAAGTTTTTTTCTTGTTCTTGAGTATCTAGAATAGTTCTAAGGCTTCTTCTTTTAATAAATTTTGGGGCTTTTTGATTTGGAGGATGGATTTGGAGGCTAGATGCAAGTGTGAAGTTAGATTGAGTAATATTAATGTAATATTAGTTCAATTTTATCATTTGATGACTTGTTGCCATTCTAGAGTGTTATAACCACTCTTGTAACTCTTAGAATTATTCTTCAGTTCTTCATTGGTGGTGGCTTTGTTTGGTGTAAATATTAATATGATTAATATTGAGAAAAATAGATTTAAAGCATGAATAATAATAATTTTTGTCCCTGGTCAGACCTAGAAATTTTGAAAATTTGGTGATGTAATATATATTATTTAAATGTATTAGATGTGTATTGGGCATTAGAATAATTGCCGAAAATTATTCGAATTGAAAATATGCGAAAACGACATTACCGGGTGAGTTTCGGGCTTACCGGGTAACGGTTGTCCAAACAGTGAATTGGTCACTATTTGGGCCATGAACTGCCCAAGTACTATTGGGGCTTACCTGGGCAGCCCCATGTGTATTGGTTGGTCGGTTCGGCCAAAAACGTGTTTTATGATATTTTACGGAAAAATACGTTTTCGTAAAAGTTTCACGATGTTTTCTAAATTATTTATGTCATTATATGTTATCGGATATAATATGTTTAGGTGAAATATGAATGAATTATTCATATGGGATACTGGATAATTTATTCAGTAAGTTTAAAAATTTTAAAGTTACGGTTTCGCCCAAATCGCACCTTTCGCTGCGCCTCACCCCTACGAAATGGTATCAGAGCGAGTCTGATCCTACATCCATTACATTTGTCATCCTTGATATATGATATTTAATCCAATTTTATTATTTGCATATGTATGTGAAATTGATTTGATTAATTTCAAATTGTTTGACAATAGGAATATCCCTACTTAATAAGGTTTTAAAGTAACTAGTATTAGGAATACTTGTTTCTTGGTCTGCCTTGTCAGTACGAATGCAAATATTTTCCTGAAGTTGTAGTTGTATCATGTGTTGGATAATATGACCCATAGCGTCACTATTTGTACAGATCACGGTGTTGTTGTACAAATTAACTATATGACAAGGAAATTGCACTCTCATCATTTGTGATTAGATCACCATATATGTATAAATGAAGAGAGGTCCATATGATTAGTTCCTGGATTGAGATGATATGAGACAGTATCAGTCCACGAAGGATTAATCATTAAATATCCCTAGCCGGAGTATTATCGAGACAGGACATCGATAATGCGGAATAGGCTAGTATTGCACTTGTGCGCGTTGTGAGGGCACACCGGCATAGTTCTCATATATTTAAGTATTGGATACTTATGCAAGTGCGATAGGAGGTCGTGTTTCACCGATGGTACGGGAAACAGCTTCGCTCTGGATAGACCCATTGGAATCCCATTGGTATTATGACTATGTGTCTATGGGAGGCCGAAATCAAGGTAGGTGTGTATAGTCTTAACCTGAGACTTGCATCGCTAATACTTGCGATAATCGGTAGACTTTGGTCTTGGTGGTACATGGCTTTAACCGGCTCTGCGTACACCACTTCTGGGTTTATCAGAGAGTCGTAGTGTATTGGGTGTGATGTCGAGACAGAAGTATCACTTCAGTTATAGTGGAGATGATGTCACGCAGGATACGGTATTAGTGCTCTTAAGTGCTGGCCGGCCATCGGGATATTATGACAAGGTCATGTATATCCGATTATAGAGACTAGTTACCAGACATCCGACATGTGCTTCGGACGGGGCAGACACTTATCCAGCCCCAGCCTAGCACGTGACTATCCGATACTGGGCCGATATACACAATACTACGGTATACTACGCTTGATACAGATCTATATATTCCTGTAAGAATATTTCTGGAGAATTGGGTAGGCATGGCGCTTTGCTAGAAGCCAACCTTGTCTTGTAAATCGGTATAAACGTAGTACGAGGTACTTACGTGTTCGGATAGTCCGACGACCGTATTTACTGCCAACATATCTGGAGATCTCATGGGTCGCTTCCTGAAGATTCACCGATGATGTATAACTCGCACTTCAATTAATCTAGGATTAATTAGAAGAGAGAGAAAATTAATCTGGGATTAATTGCGGAGATATTTTATCTGGGATAAAATATTAATTAAAGAGAGAGAACGATTAATTTGGAATTAATCGATAAAATAATATATTCGATATATTATAAGAAATTGGATTTCGACGCGGAATTAAAATTAGATTTTAATTCGGGCGAACGAATTAATTAAGAATTAATTCGTTAGCGACGTGAATAGTGATTTCGTTAGGCGTAATCATTTAATTCTCGTCGCGACGGAAATTCGTTAATTCGGAATTAGCGAAACTGAGCCCGAAAGTGTTTGCGGACACATTCGTATTTTGAAACGAGTGGGACCCGCAAATCACATCGCGAAGTCTCATTACTTGACACGACTTGTTGATGGATGTATCTAGTCACCTTTATGGGATGATACATTGTCTATATTCTCAATGTAAGTAGGTGAGGCCATTTAATGGATTTTTTTTTTTGGAGGGAAAACCTTTCACGGTTTTTGAAGGGTTTTTTATCAAAAATTCATTTTGAAAAAAAAAAAGGTAAATGCTTTTTGTATTTGATTCTATTTTTGGAAAATAAAATAAATATATATGTAAAAACCATTTACTTTTCTCTCTATATACACGATCTCTTCCTCTCCCTCTCTTTTCTTCTTCCTCTCATTCACGCTTGGAACCGATTTCTTTCTTGTTTTTCTGGTTTTTGCCGAATCAAGAAGAGAATAAAAGGAAGAAGACAAGTGCTAGCACACACCTTGGGCTATATTATGGTGATAGGGAAACGAATCTGTGAGCTTGGAAAGCTTGAAGCTTGAAGCTTGAAGCTTCAATGGAGTCTTCAATGGCCGAATCTTGGAGAGTTCAAAACGCCCAAAACCGAGCAGCCCACTGTCAAGGAGAGCTACTGCCGAACTCAATGGAGGACGAAAATGGCTTGTGTTCTTCTTCGCATCAAAATCGACCATTGTGAGTATATTCTCCACCTCCTATGTTGTGTATTCATGCGTTTTCTTGCTTGATTTGTTGATCTTGGGACATGTATTAGAACTCAGCAATGGTATCTTGAGCTATTATCAAGCATGAAACTTTTAGGGTTTGAAATTGGGGATAATCAATTGAAGCATGATTTGGTTGAATTGATTGATTAAGTATGCTTGTATGTTGATGAATTGAAGTTGTGCATGATCAATTTCATGAAATTGGATTGGATTCAATTTTCCCCAAATTTTGGGCATGAAAAATTGGGTAAAATCAATCGAAGCATGATTTGGTTGAATTGATTGATTAAGTATGCTTGTATGTTGATTAATTGAAGTTGTGCATGATCAATTTCAAGAAAATTGGATTGGATCAATTTTCCCCAATTCTTTAGGTTGAACATGTAACTTGAAATTGGGTAAAATGTGTTTGAGCATGTTTTAATTAAATTGGATGTTTAAGTATGCTTAAAACATGTTTAATTGAGATTGTGTGTGATCAATTTCAAGAAAATTGGATTGGATCAATTTTCCCCAAATTGGAGGCATGACCGAAATTGGAAGAACCCTAATGTCTTGGAATTAATTTGTTTTTTGATCATTGGATGACTTAAAATAATTGGGTAATGTTGTTTTGAAGTTCAATTGGATTGAATTTTGATTTGGAACATTTTTTCCCTTTTAAAGTGGCTTGGCCGAATCTTAATGAACATGAAATTCATTGTGATTTTTTGTTTTAATTCATTGGATGAATTGAATTGATTTGGGAAATGATGATTGTGGATTCAATTGGATTGAAACCGAATCGGATTGAAAAACCCCTAATTGCCGAGACTTGAAAGCATGTAAATTGGGTTTGATTTTAATTAAATTGTGTTGGACACTATTTGGTTGTTAAAGTGCATGATTAATTAGGCTAATTGATGTTTTAGAAATGTTAATTGGGTAATTGATTGTGTATTACACTTAGGTTAATTAATTGTGAAATTTGGAATTTTATAAGTTAATTAATTTTGGCTTGATTTTGGAAATGGGCTTGTTAGGTTGTAATTGGGCTTTTGGGCTTTGTTATAACAAAGTTGAGTTTAGGCAAATTTGGTTGGATCCAATTGGGCCTAAAACCGCATCCATAAAGTCCAATTATGACTTAATGGACCTTAATTATTTAATTGGCCTAATGGGCCAAAATTAATTTAAAGGCTTATGGGGTAACTCCCGGATTGGATTTTGGTTCTTCGGTTTGACCCGAGTTGACCAAAAGTCCACGCCTTATAGAAATTAATTAAAAGTCCATTGGACTTTAATTAAATAAACATTAGATGTTAATCGGGCTTTGAGACCCGTTGCGATTAATTTGGAATTTAAGTCGTAAAGGTTCGTTAATAAAAGTGTAATCTTTAATTTGGAATTAAATAGTGAATTAGAATTAAATGCGTATTAAATTGGATTTAATTATAGTTAGTTTATTTAATTCAAGAATTCGTACTTTGAGTACTTATTCGCAAAACGAGTTTGACTCGAGCAAAAATCAAATCGTTGTTTGAACATTGGATGATCACTAATTATCAGATTAATTAATGGATTTGATTGATTGATAACATGCTTGTATGAATACATGGTTGCGATGCATGAATAATGTATATCGGATGGATATTAGTCGGGTGGATAATTTTGGAAATTGTAATAATTTGATTTATTAATTGGACCTGCGTGTCCAGCCTTATCACCTCATCTATACTCTTTGTATTCTCTTCTCTCACCTATTCCCCTCAATGTAAATGAGGTTTCTTTAGAAGTGTAGTGTAACGGGTAGAAGTAAGTACATGTGCTAGTTTTGGAGAGAGAAAATGAGAGATTTGATCTAGGATCAATGTAAAGTATCCATCCGCATATCATTATTATTTTATTTCATATGCGCTTTATTATGTGTTTAGAATGCATGTTTAAGGGTGTATGATGATGAGACCTTAACAAAGATATAAATTGGTAGCCAATTGCACGCGAAAAACCTTGTTCAATAACAAGTGTTTTTCCTTCCATTGAGTGATTCTTACTCAAGATCCGAGATTGGCATTGGGTGTGTTGGCCAAAGTCAAGCCCTTGTCCGTCGAAGATGTGTTTGAATCACGAGAGCTTTGTTCCATATCGGTGTCTTGTCCATGTTGTGGTTTGTTGGCCAAAGTCAAGACCACTTCTTGTCCATCGACATTGATTACGAAGCTTTCCATGGTCAATGGGTCACACTTGACTGGGATCACTAAGTTTGTTGTGCCAAAGCCAAGGCTTAGTTGATTCAGAGGAAAAAGGTTAGGTATACATTGGATGTATTGGCATATATAAGATATGTTTAGGATTTGGATATCCACCTACTGGATCTAGGAATTGGATGAGATCCAAATGATCTTCGAGATCTACCTAGTTAATTATCATACAATTTGTTGGCCAAAGTCAAGATTGTGTGATATTTAACGGGATCCTAGCCCACTAGGAAACACGGTTTCCGAGTACTCGACAGAGGGTTAGAGGCTCGACGAAAAATAGTGGGAGGCAAGAATTGAATTTGCAATACTCGTTCAATTACTCGCCATACGCGCTCATTTAAATTATTTCGTCGTTATATTAAATGTTAGTTGGACTAATATTTAAATTGTTGTTTAATAAACAGTTGGACTGTATTATACTTGATTATATATAATTGGATTATATTAATCAATATATTTGAATTAATTAATTTCAGTTTACAATTGATTTTATAATTGGATTATAGTAATCAATGTAATTGAGGTTAATTAATTTGGATTATATTTGATTATATAGTTTGACTATTATAATCATTATAATATATATAGTACCACTAATCGTTGATTAAATAGTTGGACTATTGTAATCAAGATAAAATTGAAAAGTTGGATATTTAAATATAATCTGGGATTAAAATATTTTAAATAATTTAATTTTCAAATTGGGAATAAATAATAGGTTACCTTATTTGATAAAATAACTTATTATACCTTAACCCCAAATTAAGCAAAATAAGTAGAGCATAAAATCTTTGGAAGATTTATGTGATGATGACTTTAATGCTTAATTTAATATACTTGTCATAAATCAATTTTAGATTTAAGAAGTAATTAAAATTGCAATTTATAATTCTTGGAGAATTAATTGACTATTCTAGAGGAGATAAAGTCAAAGTTTGCAATTGGGCATGTAGCACGAGGTGCAAATCGTTTCGATATTCTAAAATCCCAAGGCTTGGCCTAAGGTTTCTGAAATATTGAAAAGGATAATAGACACATATCCCAAAGTGACTACCATTTGGATATGGCAGATACGAAAGAATTAAAGAAAGGGCAAGACTCTTACTTTGAAAATGTTTGTCTTAGTTATGTTCACAGCTAGTATTGAAATTAGATTTTAAATACTTAGTGTGGTACATAAAATATATTTATTGATGTTCAGAATCTGCTTTGAGCAGGATACTGACTTCAAGCTGAGATTGCTCTGCGAATCGGAAACGGGACGAAAGTCGCTGTTTTGACCGTGGATACCTAAGTTTAGGAACTACCCTTCGGGTATTTACTTAAATTAGGAACTGTTATAATGTAACTATTTTGACTAGAGACATTATCTCTATATTAGTGTTTAATCCGTTACGGATAAAACCTTTATATTATAGAACACTAAGTGTTTTATTATATAAAGATGATACTGAGATAAATACATTAGATGTAAATAACAGAATTTATATTTTGAATATAAATAAAACCTCAAACATATAAAATGACAAATAAATAGCTCAAATTGATTTGATCAATAGAGACTTATTTATGGCATTGTTGTCTAGGACACAATTTACGAGACTCGTATATCCACACTTTTGAAGAGTGGGTACTAGGACTGATTTGACTATTCAAATAAGGTCTGCGAATCTAGTTTATTAGGTAAAATACCTAAAATACTATTTACTTGGTAATAGTAAAAGGGCCACCGATCTGTTAGCCCTATTCATGGTGAAGAAAGTGGGCCCATATCTAGCTAGGCTAGATGTGAACATGAATATTTCGTGACCTTAACGGATGTGGCATCACGTTATGGTTATGTGTTTCTTTTGAAGAACACAAATCGTAAACTTTTGAAGTTTCGACACGAAGTAAATAAAACAGATCGGCTGTAGTATTATTCCGCCACGGTAAGACCGTAATGGAAAAATACTTAAGCAGTAAGTTTCTTATATACTTGAAAGAGTATAGTATTCTTTCAAATGAGGACTCCTCCCGGAACACGTCAAAGTGACGGTGTTTCCGAACGGATTGACCGAATCATGTTAGACATGATAAGGCTAATCATGAGTCGCTCTGAGCTACCATTTCCTTCAAGGATAAGTTTTAACAGTGCAATAACTTATTTAGAATAAGGTTCCATATAAATCTGTTTGACAGATGTCATATAGGATATGAACGGGAAAGAAACGAGGTTTCTCATTCCTGATAATTTGGGTATGCCAGGCATAACGTTTGGATGATACCAAACTAAAGACCCAAATTGGATAAGTGCCAATATAGGTTATCCTAAGGGAAACCATAAGTATAGTACTTATATACTCACATGAGAACAATGTGATTGTTGCTCACCATGCGGTTTTTCCTGAGAGGAATACCGATATGCAGTGGTCAGTGGGAGGATAGTGATACTCGATGAAAATCGGAGCAATACTGTTCAAGGCACGAAGTCCTTAATGGAACACAAATAGTTCATCCATGATGAACCTATACCATTAATCTTCAAGTACACAAGAACCGCGTAGATCAGAGAGAGTCAGAAAACAACCTGGGGTATGGGTTTCTGATCTCACCTCATAAAGATGTTAATCTTTTAAGGTATACCAACTGATTACGTATGAGGTAGTGATACAAGGTATCGACTCCCTATTATGACAAAGTGTCATGAGTCCAAAATAGATTCCATGTATATCAACAAGTTTGGATACTAGTTGATGTACCATAAGGCATTGTGCCTATTGGTACTTTATAAGTCTTCAAGGAAGACATACATGGAAGGCAACATACCAACGTACTAAGCTAGGCTTGTAAAGAAAAGGTAGAGTTATCAACATCGTGTTGATTCCGACGAAACCTTTTACCTGTTGCCATTGTAAATCCATTTGGATAATGCTTGCTAAAGCTATGTATTTCATTTATGAAATATGACAGCTTAACGGAAAATCGCTTTCCTGAAAAGGAAACCTTTCGGAGGATGTTTATAACATCCTGTCGGTTTTATCGTACCATAACAAGCAAACAAGGTTTGCAGGTTATTCGATCCATGTTTGGATTGAAGCAAGCATAGGTTCTAGGAATTATCGTTTTGATGTAATCATAATGGAGTATGATTTAATTCAAAACGAAATGATTCTTGTGTATATAAGGAGGTTAGTGGGAGTGCACTGACATGAATGTCATGTAAAATAATGATAATATGTCATTTCTTGGAAATGAAATTCCCATAAAGCAATTGGTGAAAGCTTGGCTTTCATAAGAAATTCTCCGTAGACTTCAGGGGAGTAACAACTTTATTCAAGGAATAAAGATCTACTGGGATAGATTTGGAGTTGTTAACACTCTCTGGGAAATTGTACATTTAGAATGTACTTGTATTGGTGTCTCATACGCTTCGAGCATATGGAGTCACAATCGGGTCAATCCAAGTGATAGTCACTGGATTGAAGATTAAGAACATCTGTTAGTATCTGAGAGAACTAAAGATGCTGTCTTAAATTATGGAGTAGGAGAACTTGAAGTGACTAGGATCACTGCTGCAAGTTTCCAAACCGGTAAATACTGCGGTCCTATAAAGTTTGAATAACGGGACAGTAAGCTGGAAATATTCCGAGCAAGATAACTGTTGCCGAATTAACAACAAATGCGGATTATTGCTGCAGCTGAGGCAGCAATAGAAGCCATTTGGATCAATAATAAATCTAATTAGATTAGATATAGTTCTTTTAGCAGCTGAGCTAGGCGTCAGCACAGGCTAAAGAATTAAAGGTCTCATCGACGATCCAGATATATACTTCTATATCATCTGATTCGTTCGGATCATACATCGTGGCGATGTGATGATCGTATAAATCGCGTCAGAAGATAATTACGCAAATCCGCTGACGAAACCCTTTCCTCAGCAATTTGAGCGAACCGTACATAGTTCGGGTGTTAGACACTCGAGTGACTGGCTATGTGCCAAGTGGGAGATTGTTGGATAATATGACCCATAGCGTCACTATTTGTACAGATCACGGTGTTGTTGTACAAATTAACTATGTGACAAGGAAATTGCACTCTCATCATTTGTGATTAGATCACCATATATGTATAAATGAAGAGAGGTCCATATGATTAGTTCCTGGATTGAGATGATATGAGACAGTATCAGTCCACAAAGGATTAATCATTAAATATCCCTAGCCGGAGTATTATCGAGACAGAACATCGATAATGCGGAATAGGCTAGTATTGCACTTGTGCGCGTTGTGAGGGCACACCGGCATAGTTCTCATATATTTAAGTATTGGATACTTATGCAAGTGCGATAGGAGGTCGTGTTTCACACCGATGGTACGGGAAACAGCTTCGCTCTGGATAGACCCATTGGAATCCCATTGGTATTATGACTATGTGTCTATGGGAGGCCGAAATCAAGGTAGGTGTGTATAGTCTTAACCTGAGACTTGCATTGCTAATACTTGCGATAATCGGTAGACTTTGGTCTTGGTGGTACATGGCTTAACCACCGGCTCTGCGTACACCACTTCTGGGTTTATCAGAGAGTCGTAGTGTATTGGGTGTGATGTCGAGACAGAAGTATCACTTCAGTTATAGTGGAGATGATGTCACGCAGGATACGGTATTAGTGCTCTTAAGTGCTGGCCGGCCATCGGGATATTATGACAAGGTCATGTATATCCGATTATAGAGACTAGTTACTAGACATCCGACATGTGCTTCGGACGGGGCAGACACTTATCCAGCCCCAGCCCTAGCACGTGACTATCCGATACTGGGCCGATATACACAATACTACGGTATACTACGCTTGATACAGATCTATATATTCCTGTAAGAATATTTCTGGAGAATTGGGTAGGCATGGCGCTTTGCTAGAAGCCAACCTTGTCTTGTAAATCGGTATAAACGTAGTACGAGGTACTTACGTGTTCGGATAGTCCGACGACCGTATTTACTGCCAACATATCCGGAGATCTCATGGGTCGCTTCCTGAAGATTCACCGATGATGTATAACTCGCACTTTAATTAATATAGGATTAATTAGAAGAGAGAGAAAATTAATCTGGGATTAATTGCGGAGATATTTTATCTGGGATAAAATATTAATTAAAGAGAGAGAACGATTAATTTGGAATTAATCGATAAAATAATATATTCGATATATTATAGAAATTGGATTTTGACGCGGAATTAAAATTAGATTTTAATTCGGGCGAACGAATTAATTAAGAATTAATTCGTTAGCGACGTGGATAGTGTTTTCGCTAGGCGTAATCATTTAATTCTCGTCGCGACGGAAATTCGTTAATTCGGAATTAGCGAAACTGAGCCCGAAAGTGTTTGCAGACACATTCGTATTTTGAAACGAGTGGGACCCGCAAATCACATCGCGAAGTCTCATTACTTGACACGACTTGTTGATGGATGTATCTAGTCACCTTTATGGGATGATACATTGTCTCTATTCTCAATGTAAGTAGGTGAGGCCATTTAATGGATTTTGTTTTTTGGAGGGAAAACCTTTCACGTTTTTGAAGGGTTTTTTATCAAAAATTCATTTTGAAAAAAAAAAGGTAAATGCTTTTTGTATTTGATTTTATTTTTGGAAAATAAAAAAATATATAAGTAAAAACCATTTACTTTTCTCTCTCTATATACACGATCTCTTCCTCTCCCTCTCTTTTCTTCTTCCTCTCCTTCACGCTTGGAACCGATTTCTTTCTTGTTTTTCTGGTTTTTGCCGAATCAATAAGAGAATAAAAGGAAGAAGACAAGTGCTAGCACACACCTTGGGCTATATTATGGTGATAGGGAAACGAATTTGTGAGCTTGGAAAGCTTGAAGCTTGAAGCTTCAATGGAGTCTTCAATGGCCGAATCTTGGAGAGTTCAAAACGCCCAAAAACGAGCAGCCCACTGTCAAGGAGAGCTACTGCCGAACTCAATGGAGGACGAAAATGGCTTGTGTTCTTCTTCGCATCAAAACCGACCATTGTGAGTATATTCCGCACCTCCTATGTTGTGTATTCATGCGTTTTCTTGCTTGATTTGTTGATCTTGGGACATGTATTATAACTCAACATCATGCCAAAGCTGTGCAGTTATGGCTGATGGTAGTTCATGTGCGCCGGTAGAACTTATGTGATAAAAGACAATTTCAAGTGAAAGTGGAAATCATGAACGTGCCAAAGCTGTCAAGACTACATCGGTAGCTTGAGTTTTTCATTGACAAGTGAAGCATTGATACGGCTCATGTGAACATGTCAAAGGTGTCACAATGAGAAACGGTCAGGACCAATTTCAGGAGTCACATTGAGTGTGATTGACAATGAGTTGTCTACCCGTGAATATATTTAGGCGAGAACGTGCCAAAGTTGTGAGTCGAAATATATTCATGGGGTCCACTTCCCATTATGGAATTCGATTTAATTATTGAATTTTTATTTTCCGTTGGGGATTACGGTATTACGTAAAGTAGTGAGAGGCACTACTGGGTTAAAAATCCATAACTATTATGAAAATTACCACTTATGTTTTCCTTATTCTATTATGTTAATAGAATTAAACTTTCAGTCCACTACATGCGTATTTTATATATATGTTTTCTGACTTCACTTATGGTTGCAGCTTTCTAGAATAGGTTCTAGATTAAGAATAGGCTTGGATATTGTTAGATTAGTCTAAACTATCGGGAACTGTTGTTCCAATTTTCTTGAAAAATCAAGACAGTTAGTGACTTAGTTACTAAGTCACGATAGGTAATCTAAATAGATATCTGATAATGACGTTTCTTGGCTATAGTAACCTTTAGAGGTCACGTGTCCGACACTATTTGCTAATCAATTATTTGCAATTGTTGTGAATAGTTTAAGGAAAATTATAAAGCTAAAGGAAGAAGATGCGTATAGTTGTATGTAGAAAATATCGATTCTCACAATACGACAACTTTATATATTTGATATCAGATCTCCCGTCTAGTTATTTAAAATATTATTTAATGATTGTTTTGATATTTGATATCAGAACTTGTGATTATTGGATAGTTACTTGTTCTTAATAAACAGTTGTTACATAATTTAATACGACTAATAGTTTCATTTATGATGAGATAAACATTAAGAAAAATATTCGGTTAAGTAAATAACTTAGAACAATGCTTTATGAGATTTTATCACTTAGCATTGGATGCTTATTCTGTATGGTAAAGGATGGTCTAATACGAGATCACACCATATATCCTTATCTATTTAATGAATATTGTATTCACGAATGTAATTAAATCTCAATTAGTCAATTATTGTCATTAGACCATAAAATTTATTGAACTGATATATTAGATGTATGTAGTTTAATGAATTGTAAATTACTTAAGGTAGTTTTCTTTACTTCGTAACTTAGTCAATGAGTTGTCATGACATAGTTATATGTTTCTCATGAAACGCAGATAGAATATTTTGACTGGTTCAAAGATATTCGATCTGAAATTTTGAAAAAATGTATCTTTAAAACTCATCGTGAGTCTTTGAATTGTTCAAAGATGTTTGATATGATCAAACATATGAATTTATGACAATTAGTTCTAAGGTTATTCAATGAATATGATTCTTACTCAATATTATTCTTCTACGATTCCATCGTGATGGTATTAGTTAGTGGGAGGAATCGAATCTTATACGATTTGATTCATTTGATATTCAGTGTTACCGAATTAGTTTCAATGCTCTTGGCGATATGCTCCAGTAACATTAATTCATCCTTTTAATTAAGGTTCCATTAGTTTCTATAGTTACGTATATGATATGTATAAGTAGAAAATTTGAATCTTGAAATGTTTGAGATTTGAATCTTTTTTTTTTGTATAATGGTTATGTAATTGAAATTACTCATGCCTCGGAGGTACAAGTAAAAGTTTATCATTTATTCTATTTGATAGAATATCTTTTCTACGATCCCGAGTAATAAAATTATTTTATTACTTAGTGTGTAACATCAGATGTTGACCATTGTAGAAAAGACTTGACTTATTGAAATTAAATGTGAGAGTGATAAACTATAAATGAAACTACATAATTAATAAGATGAAAATAACCTTAAACATCATCCATATAAGTCCAATATGATGTCAGAATCATTTGCGAAGTATTTGATATTTAATGGTTCTGTTGTTTTCTTATCGAAGAAAATTATTCTATAACTTATAGTGGGAGAGATATTTGATATCGATTCCGGAAGTTAGCATTAAACCATAGATCTAAGATTTTTCATAGCAGACTACGATCAAGTTTTGAACTTGATTGCGCTTTCGTTATGAATCGTTCATAAAATGTGTAAATTGTTTGCGCAACAAAAGCAAAGCGAGCTTATTAAAGGTTTGACCTTTATAGTATGACAGTGAGAAAAATTATACTCACTAATCTATTGTTGAGGAAACTTGTCTCTAGTCTCACTAATTGAACGATTAAAGATATGTTGGTTAATGTTAATTAAATTATGTATTTTAGCTAAGAGTGCAAAGTGGCGTTCCTTTCTGTAATGGCCCTGGAGTTTATATTCTGCTAAAATTATAGTTTGGTATACTAGTTTATAAAGTCTATTGTAGACTCAGATGAGTTTTCCGAAAATATGTATTCTTTAATTTTGATATCAGTCAGATTGTCTGATTTTATCAAAGAATGAAGAATACATATGTGATAGTAGGGTAAATGAGAGCGTATAAATTTCTTTATAGTATTACATATCCTAACGATATTATCATAATTAAGGTAATACTAGGATGTTTGTGAGGTAAAAGATTTACCTAAGTCTTCTTTTCTCCGTGAAAGCAGTGAGAGTAGTCTCTGTTATATTTTGTATAAATTTTTATATATGATATAAAATTAAGAGACTTGTGAGATACTTTTATTGATGGAGTTGGTGCTTGGAGTGCCAATCTGATTTGTACATTTTATTATTTATTAATAAAATAACTACAATTTTCATTTCATACATTATAATGGTATTGTCATTACGCGTATTAAATTGATGTATCGATATGCTAAGAATGACATCGACCTTAGAATAGTCTTGACACTAGGTGTAAACTATTCTTAAAATAAATATTCCTAGTCGTTGGTTTTGGAATACGATCGAATTCCTATAACCTAGAAGACTAGCACATGTCGTATATTGGAATTGGAGTTCCAATGGTTTAACGCGATGTACCATGAGTTTTGGAAACTCGTACAGACATGTGGGTATTCGTTGGAGCGAATATTGAATGACTCATAGGTGATTCATAATAGTTGGAAGTACACACCATCGTCAATAGGAATCTCCTCGAGTCTAGTAGCATATGTAATCCTTTGATTATAGGATAACATTGATTTTGTATCAGATCATCCACACTTAGATGCCATGTATGTCAGAAACCTTTCATGGTCTGGCCTCTAGATGTTTGTTGGGTGTGGACCGATGCACTCAGTAATCAAGTACGAAACAAGATAGGATCTATCGGCCCATATGTGTACCATAAGGGGTTTAGGTATCCATGTGAGTTAAGTCACAATTCTTAAAGACTTTGGCCAAAGCCGATAACCTAGGGTGGATCGCATCAGTTGTAAAGAATCATGGACATGTCGACATGAGATGTGCGCATTGGAAACTTGACGATATATTCTATGTTTCCTAAGCACAACTCGGATAGCCTACGACGGAGGGATTGTTAAACATATGTGATGACCTCGACTTGTATAGTTCAGAAAGGTCGTTCTTGTTCTTCACGAATTTGGAGGTGGCCGAATTGCGTACATATTAGCTAGGCTTATATGACGAACGTGTCTGAACTTAGAGAGTTTCAATATGAAGTGTACTCGTTGAGCACTTGGGTAGCCAATAAATTTTTGATAAAAGATAATATTCGATATTATAATTATCAACTAAGATAATCAAGTGTTATTGGATAATATTGATTATTTACTTTGACCTAATTGAATTAATTGGATTAATTCAATAAGTACACAAGGGTTTAATTATAAAATCATAATTCTCTCTACCATTTGAGGATATTATGGTAATTGTAAATATGTAATAATATGTGGTTTTTGGCTTGATTTAATTGGATTAAATCAAGGTGGCAAACATTTAACTAATCCATTTCCTAATCCTTGGCTTGATTTAATTGGATTAAATCTAAGTGGGAGACAATGGAGATTAGTCACACCTAATTATACATATTTGGACAAATTAGATTAAGCCCACTTAAAAGTTGATTACAACTTTTATTAATTAAAAATTGCCTAAGTTTTGCTATAAATAGCAAGCTTTAGGAATGTTTTAATTACAAGTTCAAATACAAGCATAAGCAAATTCTTGAGAGATTAGCCTAAGTTAGAGAAGTGTTTAGAGATGCTTGTGAGGTCTCTACAACATTTCATCTAGGAGAAATCAAGATTGGATCTTGAAGTGAAGGTTGGAAGTATTGGAAACAAGATTGGATCTTGAAGTCAAGCTTGCACACCTTGGAGGTTCTCCAACAATTTCAACAAGGAGAAGCAGATTAGATCTTGCATCAAGCTTACTAGGTAATGTTTGATCTTCTCATAAGCTATGTTTATTTGTGTATTAGATGCATGATCACATAGCTTAATGTTGAATAAGGCTAATCAATTGTGTTAGGATACTTTAGAAGTATAAACACAACATGCTTGTAATTAGGTCAAATATATTCATGTTGGACATGGAATAATTAATTAGAGTTTGGAACTCTAGATTAAAGCTTAGAGCTATGACTACCATTCTAGATTCACTTGACCACCTTTAGGTGGACTAGAATTGTTCATGAGACATTTCTAATTGGGATTCTAAAATGGTTTGTGTATTTGATTCAAAATTTACGAAAATGCGTATTTAGAATAAATTTATATTTTTGGAAAAATATTTGATATTTTGAAAAACTAGATTTTTATTCTATAACATGTGTTTATGATGGTTTTGAAATTAAAAATTAATTTTGGGTGTTTTTGAAGTGTTTAGGGAATACCAGATGCAATTAGAGTAATAGACCTTAATTGCATTATTCCAGAGAGCTGTGCAAGTGAAAAGAAACAATGAAAAAAAATAGCTTGTGGTGCTACAGTGAGCGCAAATGCGCACTATTCATATGCGCACTGCGCCCGAGATTTTTCCTATACAATCGTAATGGAATATAGTATTTCATTAAATATTTTAAAATTACATCCATACTTGATATACATGGGTTAGACCCATTTCCGCTGCCCGGGGCACCGATCCGACCCTGGGGGTTCCACAACTGCCCCAACAGAATGGTATCAGTAGCAAAGGCTTAACCACACAACACATGTTTTGAATCTATGCCATAAAAATTTTAATTTAATTATGCAGAGGACATATTGGATATGTATTGCATGTTTTAAATTAAAATTTTGACCTAATTAAATTAATGACTTGATTGTCATAAATCTCCCGTGATTAGGTGATTACTTTTAAGTAATAGTATTAATAATGTTGGAGCATTATTGGATGGTCCGTCTTGTCAATATGGAGATGAATGAGTTCTTACTACTTATTTCCAATATCGTCATTAGTGTGAGGGTATAAGTGCTCGGAACTTAGGTCGCTCCGGTAAAACATTAGATGTAGCGTGATGAGTTGACGTAGTCACCCAATATTGTCATTAGTGTGAGGGTGTACATACGAAGATTATTAGTGCACATTGACAAGTACACACCTAGAACACGTCTTAATCCAATATCGTCATTAGTGTGAGGATAAGAAACGGTTCAGGACCAAACTAGGAGTCACGTGAAGTGATTGACCTTGAAGGTTTACCTAATGTGTTTACAAAGGCCAATATCGTCATTAGTGTGAGGCTGGAGTAAATGTCATGGGATCCACTTCCCGCTATGAAATTTTGATAGTCAAATTTCTATTTTTCTGTTAAGGGAGATTACGGAATTACTTAAAGTAGTGGGATGACACTAATAGATTTAAAATTCCATAATCAATTAGTGTTAACTTTTGAAATGAAAATTATTCTGCTACAACTAAAAGATGTTGTCTTGTAGATGGTTGCCACTAATCCATTGATGAAACTTTTGGATTCCAATAAGCTAAAAGGAGCCGAGAACTATTTCGAATGGCAAATGAACATGCGCCTTGTCTTGGATTATGAAAAGTTGACTTATGTCACGATCAATCCACTGCCTGTTAATATCGATCATGACTCCACTCCAGAAGAGCGAGAAACTTTTGATAGATGGAAGGATGATAACCTGAAGGTGAAATCCTACATCTTAGGATCGATGGTTCCAAATTTGTTGAGACAGTACATTGAAGTACCGGATGCTTGGAGCATCATGCGAACACTCAAGGAGTTGTTCAACGTAAATCAAGAGATGGAACTTTATCAAAGGTCTAAGGAATTGTTTCGTGCTGAACTCAAGAAGGGAGGAGCTGTCAGCACTCATGTTTTGAACATGATTGACCAAATTCGATATCTTGAACGACGGGGCATTGTGTTTGATGAAAGGCTAGGCCGTAATTTGATTCTGTCTTCCTTTTCTGGTTCTTATGCTGGCTTTTTATTGAATTTCCATATGCATTCGATGCAAGCCACATACGAAGAACTTCATAACATGCTTCGCACGGCGGAGCAAGATTTGAAGAAAGACAACCCCACACTGTATCTCCTTGGTGGAGCTGGCTCTTCAAAGACTTCTGGGAAGTCAAAGAAAATAAAGATGGGGAAGAAGAAGATATCAAAGAAAAAATCCAAGAAGCGCAAAGGCGCAAAACCGAAAGTAGCTCGTGATCAATGTCTACAATGTAAGAAGTTTGGACACTGGAAGAATGATTGTCCAGAGCTTAAAGCAGGACCCTCAGGTACGCTTTGCATTTTTCCAATTATTGACATCTCATTAGCCTTATATGCAAATAGTGGATGGGTGTTAGACACTGGCAGTCCCACTCATATTTGCAATTGTTGGACAATTTTGACACATAGCATCACTATTTTTACAGAACATGGTGTTGTTGTACAAATTAACTATGTGACAAAGGGAATTGCTCTTTTATCATTTGTAATTTGATTACCGGGATATATAAATGATAAAAGTCCATATGATTAGTTCTTGATTAATAAGATACGAGACAATATTAATCTATTAAGGTTTAATCATTAAAACATCCCTAGTCGTAGTATTATCGAGATTGGACATCGATAATGCGGAATAGACTAGTATTGTACTTGAGCGCGTTGTAGGAGCATAACAACATAGTTCTCATATATTTGGGTATTGGATACTCATGCAAGTGTAATAGGAGGTTGTGTTTACCGATGGTACGGAAACAGCTTCACTCTGGATAGACCCCTCGGAATTCCATTGGTAGTATGACTATGTGTCTATGGGACTCCGAATCAGGGTAGGTGTATTTGGTCTTAACCTGAGACTTGCATCGCTAATACTTGCGACAATCAATATACTTTGGTTTTGGTCGTCCAGGGCTTTAATAGGTTCTGTGTACGCCTCTTCTGGGTATATTGAGAATCGTAGTGTATTGGGTGTGATGTCAAGGTGGAAATATCACTCCAGTCATATGGAGATGATGATCACGCAGGATACGGAACTAGTACTCTTTAGTACTACAGTCATCGGGATAATATGACTAGGTCATTCTTATCCGATTATAGAGACTAGTTACCAGAGATCCGATATATGCTTCGTACGGGGCATACACAATTCCAGCCCCAGGCCTTGCATGTGACATCTGATACTGGATCGCAATACGCAATACTACGTATACTACGCCTGACATAGATTATATATTCCTTTAAGAATATTTCTGGAGAATTGGGTAGGCACGGTGCTTTGCTATAAGCCAACCATGTCTTGTAAATCGGTAAGAACGTGGTACTAGGTACGCACGTATTCGGATATTCTGACGACCGAATTTACTGCCAACATATCTAGGGATCTCATGGGTCGCTTCCCGAAGATTCACCGATGACGTATGACTCGAACATAATTAATTTGGGATTAATTAGATGAGAGAGAAAATTAATCTAGGATTAATTATGGAGTGATTTTATCTGGGATAAAATACTATTTAAAGAGAGAGAACGATTAATTTGGAACTAATCGATAAAATAATATATTCGATATATTAAAAGAAATTAGATTTCGACACGGAATTAAAATTAGATTTTAATTCGGGGGAACAAATTAATTTAGAATTAATTCGCGAGCGACGTGAATAGTAATTTTTCTAGGCATAATTATTTAATTAAATTTTATTTAATTACGTCGCAACGGAAAATTCATTAATTCAGAATTAATGAACCTGAGCTCGGGATGTGTTTGCGGGCCCACTCAGATTTTGAATCAAGTGGGGCCCACATGTCACATCACTTGTCACTTTATTTGCTTTAAGGTGATGGAAGTTAGTGAGCTTAATTTTGGTAACTCGTTGCTTACACAAGTTTGACTTGTGATGGACATTTTACTAACTACACTTTTGGTAAATGGATTGGATTTTTGAAATCAATAAAATATTTAACAAAAAAATGAAAAACTCACTTACTCTCTCTACACACCAAAAACCGTGAACTTCATCTTCTTCATCTCTCATTTGGCTTGGCTGAATCTATCAAAGAACAAGAAGAAATTGTTGCAATTTTTTTCTAAGTGCTAGCACACACAAGGAGTCATTCAAAGGTGATAGGGAAACCTTTCCCGTGAGTTCGGAATCTCATTCACAAAGCTTGGAAGCTCAACATACATTAAAGGAAAGCTAGGAGCACTTCACAAAGGAGGAAAATTTTGTTGTCTCCTACATCCTCTTAGCCGATCAAAGTAAGTATTTTTCGCTACTTTACTTTGCGTATTCACATGATTTCTTGCTTATTTGATCTTGGTTAGACCTAGAAAACCCAACAATGGTATCAGAGCCATAATTGAGCATGAAATTATATTTAGGGTTCTTAACTTTAATTTGGGTATTTTTGATTTGAGCATGTTTTATTCAAATTGTTTGTTTGAGCATGCTTATAATATGTTAACTTTGAGTTGTGCATGATCAATTTGATGAAAAATTAATTGGATTAATTTTCCCCAAATTGGAGGCTTGGCCGAATGGTATAGGAGCCCTAAGCTCTTGGTGATTTTTGATTTTAAGCCATTGGATGTGTTTAAAAAAATGTGATATATTAGTTTGTGATTTAATTGGATTGAAATCAAAATTGATATAAAAAGTCCATAATTGCCGAGAGCCTTGGAAGCATGTTGGGATTGATTTTGCTTCAATTTGTGTTGGACATAAGTTGATTAATTAAAGCATGATTAATTAGTGTAATTGGTATTTTGGAAATATTAGTTTAACTAATTAATTATGGCTATTACACTTTAGTTAATTAAATTGTGATATTTGGAATTTTAGAATTTAATTAATTGGGCTTAATTTGGATTTGGGCTAATAAAGTTGTATTTGAGCTTAATGGGCTTGGTTGGGCCAAGTTTAGTTTAGGATAATTGGTTGGATCCAATTGGGCCTAAAACCATTTCCATAAAGTCCAAATATAATATAATGGGCCTTTAAAATTTTAATTGGGCCTAATGGGCCTAAATTGATTTTTGGCAAAGGGTGATTCCTTATTGGGCTTTGGTTGCCAAAGCCCATGCCTTATGAATTAATTAAAAGCCCATTGGACTTTAATTAAATTGACATTGGATGTTAATTGGGCTTTGAGACCCGTTAAGATTAGATTTAGAATCTAAGTCGCAAAGGCTCATTAATAAAGTGTAATTATTTAATTTGGAATTAAATAAAGAATTAGTATTGAATACAAATTAAATTGGATTTAATATTGTAGTTTGATATAATTGAAGAATACGTACTTTGAGTACTTATTCTTAAAACGAGTTGGACTCGAGCAAATCAAATCGTTGTTTGAACATTGGATGGTCATTAATCAAAGATTAATTAATTGGATTAGATTGATTGATAACATGATTTGTGTGAATACATGGATGTGATGTATGAATAATGTATATCAGATGGATATTAGATGGGTGAGGGCAATTTTGGAAATTGTTGTAATAAATTTAGAATTTATTAAATTGGACCTGCGTGTCCAGCCTATTACCTCTTGACTCTTTGTATTTCTCTTCTCACCTATTCCCCTCAATGTAAATGAGGTTTCTTTAGAAGTGTTATGTAATTGGGTAGAAGTAAGATTTTTGCTAGTGGGAGAGAGGAAATGGAGAGATTTGTTCTAGGAACAAAATGTTTTAAATATCCATCCGCATATCATTATTAATTTGTTTACCGCGCCTTATTATGCTTTTAGAATGCATGCTTAAGGGTGTATGATGAGACCTAATCAAAGATAATTAATTGGTTGCCAATTATGCGAAAAACCCTCAACAAATATTAAGCGTTTTCCTTCCATTGAGTGATTCTTTCTCAAGATCCAAGATTGGCACTGGTTTTTGGCCAAAGTCAAGACCTTTTTCTATCGCGGATATGTTTGAATCATGAAGGCTTTGTTCCATATCGCATGTCTTGTCCAAGTTGTGATTTGTTGGGGAAAGTCAAGATCACTTATTATCCATCGACATCGATTACGAAGCTTTCCAAGGTCAATGAGTTCCGTTTAACTGGAATCATTAAGCTTGTTATGCCAAAGCCAAGGCTTAGTTGATTCAGAGGGAAAAGGTTAGGGAATATATCAGATATATTGGCATATATTAGATATATGTTTCGGACTTGATGTCCACCTACTGGATCTAGGAATTGGATGAGATCCAATTGATCTTAGAGATCTACCTAGTTAAGTTTCATACAACTTGTTGGCCAAAGTCAAGGTTGTGTGTTATTTAACGGGATCCTAGCCCACTAGGAAACTAGGTTTCCCGAGTACTCAACAGAGGGTTAGAGGCTCGCCGAAAAATAGTGGGAGACAAGTATTAAATTTTCAATTTCATTAAGATACTTGCCAATACGCGCTCATTTCATTTTTTCGTCATTATTTATAAATATATTAGTTGGACTAATATTTAATCGTTGTTTTAAATTAAACAGTTTGATTGTATTCAAACTACTTCAATTGTAGTTGATTATATAATTGGATTATAGTAATCAATAAATTTGAATATAACCAATCAATTATAGTTGATTATATAGTTAGACTATAGTAATCATTATATATAATTGTACCCGAAATCGTTGATTGGATAGTTGGACTATTGGAATCAAGATAACTGAAAGATTAGCGTTTAAAACATAATCCTGGGTGAAAATATTTTAAACGGCTCCAATTTTTAGATTGGGAATAGAACATCAGGATAGTCCTGAGAACTGAGAAGTTATTCTATTTGATAGAGAAACATCTCGGGCCTGATCCCAGAGTTGAGCAAATAGTGGAGCATAAGTTTTGGAAGACTCATGGTGATGATAACTTTAGTGCTCAATCCTTTATGCTTAATGCAATGACACTTTAATTTTGTCGTCAAAACTAAGGATTAGATCCTTATACCATGATGTTGAAATTAAAAGATCTTCATAGATTTATTCTTAGATCTTAGAAGTATAAATTGCAAAAGAAGCTCTTTCGCTCGCGTATGTCAGAGGGTACATCTGTCAAGCACTAGGTGTCATAGATGATTGCTGACATCGAACAACTAAGGTTAGCTGGGCAAAACCTACGTGGCGGAGACTACCAAAGATTTGATCTTATAGTCTCTACCCGAAAGCTGGGGCAGGTTCATTATGAACCAAAAGTAAACTCTTGGAAAGTTGATGGCTATGCTCAAGGAGGCAGAGCCAGAGCTTCTAAAAGGGGCAAAGGCAAAATCATCATAGTCTTCTGGGAAGATAAAGGACATATCCTAGATGTCTGCCTAAACTGTGGCAAACGGGGTCACTGAAGCGTGACTGCCGTATGGAAAAGTCAGACATGAAGGAAGTGAAGGCGGGGCAAGGCTCCGACTTCAACCATGTTTGTCATAAACATGTTCACTACTAGTTTCAAAATTGGATTTTAGATACTAGATGTGGCACATAAATATATGTACTAATGTGCGGAATCTGCTGATGAGCAGGATACTGACTTCTGATGAGATCCACCTACGAGTCGGAAACGAGACGAAAGTCGTTGGTTTAACCGTAGAATCCTAAGTTTAGGAACTACCCTTCGGGTATGTACTTAAATTAGGAAACTGTTATAATGTACCTAGTTTGACTAGAAACATTATCTCTATATCTAGTATAACCCGTTGCGGGTATACCTTTATATTCTAGAACACTAACTGTTTTATTTTATAAAGATGATATTGAGATAAACACATTAGATGTGAATAACAGTATTTATATTTAGAATATAAATTAATCTCAAACATATAACATGACAAACAAATAGCTCAAACTGAATTAATCAGATTAGACTTATTTGTGGCAATTGTTGTCTGGGACATATTAACAAGACTCGTATATCCACACTTTCGAAGAGTGGGTACTAGGACAGATTTGATTCTAATCAAATGATGTCTACGAATCTAGTTTATTAGGCAAAGTGCCTAAAACACCTTTTACTTGGTAAAAGTGCAAGTACCACCGATCTGTTAGCCCTCGTTCATAGTGACGTAAGTGGGCCCATGTCTAGCTAGGCTAGAAGTGGATATAAATATTTTGTAACCTTTACGGATGTGGCATCGCGTTATGGTTATGTGTATCTTATGAAACACAAGTCATAAACTTTTAGAGTTTCGACACGAAATAGACAGATTGGCTAAAATATTAAACCGTCACGGTTAGACCATGGTGGAAAATACTTAAGCAATAAGTTTCTCGAATATTTGAAAGAGTATAGTATTCTTTCATAAAGGACTCCTCCCGGAACACCTCAATTTGATGGTTTGTCCGAACATAGAATAACAAGGCCTCATGAGAGACTGTTTTTAACATCTGATGTGAGCCTTGATGTTCTCCTCTTAGAGGAAACAGATCCGACTACATATAAGGAAGCGATATTGGATATCGATTCGGGAAAATGGTAGGAAGCCATGAAATCCGAAATGGATTCAATGCATGCCAATCAAGTCTGGGACTTAGTTGAACTTCCTGAAGGTGTTTAACCTATTGGTTGTAAACGGGTTTACAAAAGGAAGCGAGGGTCCGAAGGAAAGGTGGAAACCTTTAAGGCCCGACTGGTAGCGAAAGGTTACACTCAACGTCCTGGGATTGACTATGAGAAAACTTATTCACCAGTAGCCATGCTAAAATCTATTAGGATTCTTTTAGACATTGCTTTATATCACGACTATGAGATATGGCAGATGGATGTGAAAACCGCTTTCCTAAATGGATTCCTAGAATACGATATCTATATGGAACAACCAGAGGGTTTCGTATCCAGCGAGACTTCAAACTTGGTTTGTAAGCTCCAAAAGTCTATTTATGGACTTAAACAGGCATCCCGAAGCTGGAATCGTCGTTTTGATGAGATAATTAGATTATCTGGATTCATAAAAAATGAGGAAGAACCATGTGTTTATAAGAAAGTTAGTGGAAGCATGATAGTTTTCCTAGTCTTGTATATAGATGACATCTTTATCATAGGAAATGATATAGGGATGATGCAAAGTGTGAAAGCCTACCTTTGCAAGAACTTCTCCATGAAAGATATGGGTGAAGCTTCCTATATACTAGGTATAAAGCTCTATCGAGATAGAGTCAGGAAGCTTATAGGGTTGTCACAATCGACGTACATAGACAAGATGTTAGAAAGGTACAGTTTTACCAACTGTAAGGCAGCAAATGTACCTTTCCGATACGGCATACATCTTTCGAAGAAAATGACACCTCAAACTGAGGAAGAGAGAGTTAGGATGTCTAACTTGCCATATGCTTCTTGTATTGGAAGCATAATGTATGATATGTTATGTACTAGACCTGACATCAGTTTCGGCGTAAGTGTGACTAGCAGATATCAATCTGATCCAGGTAATGATCATTGGACAACCGTGAAACATATCCTAAAATATCTTAAAGGCACCAATGATAAGTTTCGGATATATGGAGAAGATGAGCTACAAGTGGAGGGTTATACAGACTCCGACTTCCAGAGAGATCCAGATGATAGAAAATCTATATCAGGATACATATTTACCCTTAACGGTGGTGTTGTTAGTTGGCGTTGTTCAAAGCAAGGCTCAACGGCTGATTCCACCACTGAGGTGGAATTTATAGTGGCTTCAGAAGCTACTAAAGAAGCTGTTTGGATTAGAAATTTTATCGCAGAACTTGGCATTGTGCCCAATTTTACGGATTCGATCTCATTGTACTGTGATAATAACGGATCCATCGCGCAGGCTAAGGAGCCAAAGGCGCATTCCAAGTCTAAACACGTGGTAAGGAAATACCGCGTAATTAGAGAGATAATTGAACGAAAAGTCATTGTGGTCATGAAGGTTCAAAGACAGGAGAACATAGCAGACCGGCTTACAAACGCCTTACCTCCTAAATTATTTGATAAACATATGGAGGAGATGGGACTACGGTACCATCCAGATTGGCAATAAGCAAGTGGGAGTTTGATGGAGTTGGTGCTTGGAGTGCCAATCCGATTTGTATATTTTATTATTTATTAATAAAATAACTATATTTTTCATTTCATACATTATAATGGTATTGTCATTACGCGTATTAAATTGATGTATCGATATGCTAAGAATGAAATCGACCTTAGAATAGTCTTGACACTAGGTGTAAACTATTCTTAAAGTAAATATTCATAGTCGTTGGTTTTGGAATACGATCGAATTCCTATAACCTAGAAGACTAACACATGTCGTATATTGGAATTGGAGTTCCAATGGTTTAACGCGATGTACCATGAGTTTTGGAAACTCATATAGACATGTGGGTATTCGTTGGAGCGAATACTGAATGACTCATAGGTGATTCCTAATAGTTGGAAGTACACACCACCGTCAATAGGAATCTCCTCGAGTCGAGTAGCATATCTAATCCTTTGACTATAGGATAGCATTGATTTTGTGTGAGATCCTCCACACTTAGATGTCATGTATGTCAGAAACCTTTCATGGTCTGGCCTCTAGATGTTTGTTGGCTGTGGACCGATGCACTCAGTAATCAAGTGCGAAGCAAGATAGGATCCGTCGGCCCATATGTGTACCATAAGGGGTTTAGGTATCCATGTGAGTTAAGTCACGATTCTTAAAGACTTTGGCCAGAGCCGATCACCTATGGTGGATCACATCAGTTGTAAAGAATCGTGGACATGTCGACATGAGATGTGCGCCTTGGAAACTTGACGGTATATTCTATGTTTCCTAAGCACAACTCGGATAGCCTACGACGGAGAGATTGTTAAACATATGTGATGACCTCGACTTGTATAGTTCAGAAAGGTCGTTCGTGTTCTTCGCGAATTCGGAGGTGGCTGAATTACGTACATATTAGCTAGGCTTATATGACGAACGTGTCTGAACTTAGCGAGTCCCAATATGAAGTGTACTCGTTGAGCACTTGGATAGCCAATTAATTTTTGATAAAATATAATATTCGATATTATAATTATCAACTAAAATAATCAAGTGTTATTGGATAACATTGATTATTTACTTTGTGTAGGCACTGCATATTTGCATGTAAGTCCCTATGATGAGTCTCATTTAGGGGCACTACCTTTTAAGTCGCGGAAGTCCCGGGAAACGGATGTCGGAAG
This sequence comes from Zanthoxylum bungeanum, assembly GCA_019454045.1. NCBI lineage: Eukaryota > Viridiplantae > Streptophyta > Magnoliopsida > Sapindales > Rutaceae > Zanthoxylum > Zanthoxylum bungeanum. The sequence continues at coordinate 65,320 of SKCR01000236.1, forward strand.
GGAAAAGTCAGAAATCAGTATTTTGTTGGATTTAGTTCACTTGTTTCGCTTCGGGTTTGCTTGTTGGACATTTGTTTTAAAACACATTCTTAGCCCAAACCCCCGCAAGACACACACCAAGCCCAATCCAAAAATAATTAAAACATTTAAAATACATGTCACAAATTAAATAAAATTAAAACTAATTAAATTGAAATTAAATTAAATTAAATCTAATTAAATTAAATTCCTAATTTAAATAAATCACTTCCAAAATTAAATAAATCACTCACATAATTTAAAGAAATTCCCCACCAAAAATATAAATATTCTTGCCTAAAATAATCTAATTAAATACACACATAAACTACTTGATTTTGTTTCCTTTTTAAAATCTCATGCACAACCCTAACCCTAATACCCTACTATAAAATATAACACAAACTAAACCCTAAGGACTAGACATACACGGCTAACACACAAACACAAAGAATGAAACCCTAAAACTCATCCCCCTCTCCTCTCTCTCCTACATTCACACTCGGCAGCCACAAACCTAAACACACACACGTCCCTTACAAAGCCAACACCTTCACGCAGCTTAGTCCTCTCATTAAACTGACCTCTCTCATTATCGCACACACAGCCCTTAGCAACAGACCACGCACACCATTCTCCCCCACTCTCAACCGTTACACACTAGACTCACAACCTCTCGGTCTCTCCTTCAATTCACACAGCCCCTCCACTAACAAAAACACACGCGCAGCCCTTCACTAAGCAGCCTCTCATGCAGCACCCTCACGCATACTAGCCAATAAACCCTAAGCAAATCCTAAACCAATAACAGCCATGAGACACTCGGCAACACACTTAGCAACAAAACACATCAACACATAAAACACCATTCAACCCACCTCACGCTGAGATAACCAAATAACCCTTCGCCATCCACTCAACTCAATCCACTCGATCGACCAATCCACTAACAAACAAAGTAAGCACCCCACACTCACAGCCTTTAAACCGAAAACAAAAGCATCCTTCACAGTCGCGGCACCTGCTTCTTGACTCTCCACGGCTTCACACACAAATCAGACCTCCTCACTCTTCTCTCGCTCTCTCAAGCAACTAAGACACACGCCCCTTACTTCAACACGCACCACACAGCCACTTTAAACAAGCACCATCCACGTAGCCACTGCCCCACGTAAGCACACCCCACTCAGCCCTCCACACACATTCAACCCTTAACTACACGTACTGCCAACCATCACGCCCCTAACTTCATCAGCCCCTCTCACGTATTGCCAAGCACATTCACGCCACAGACCCTATTTGACGCCAATAAGAACCCCACACACTGCCTGGATTCACGCACAAACACACCCCTCACACAGACCCTCATTCACGCCAATAACAACCCTTCAACACAGCCCCTCATTCACCGTGAAACCTCCCTTAAACTGCAACAACAAAAAACAATCCCCAAATCTCTGAAAACAATCCCCAAACAGTGAACAAAACAGTCCCCGAACTAACCCAGAACTGCACCTAAAAACAACGCACAAACAGTCCCGAAAACCACCCAAAACACACCCCAAAAACAGTAGCCTTTTACCGCAAAACAGTGACTGAAAATAGCAGCAAAACAGCAGTGAAACGAAGTGAAAATAGCGGCCCAAACAGAGAAACAGCGAGGGAAAACGTTGAACCAGTGAACCGGAGGAGTTGCGGAGCATCAACCCTTCCGACGACCGTGTACCGTACTTCCGAGAGATGATTTAAAAGGTTAGACCTGAGGGCACTTTTCTTATTTATTTTCATTCATCTTTTAATTGTTTTATTTATTTTCTTCGCATGAGAGTCACTTGTGGATGCATGTTGTGGCCTTTGAATTGATGGGAAAATGTGTCGTCTCTTGTGGTATATAGGATGGAAACCCAGACGTAAATTCTGTAGCCGAATCCGAATGGACGGTAGTGCGGTCTGTACTTGGGAAACAACTCCATGTACCACTTGAGCAAACATCACATCTTTCACTTTATTTTATCTTGTTTGTTTATTATTCACATTTTATATTCCGTCTTTTACTTTCTGTACGTTATTTATTTGTGTATGGATGATGTAGTGCGCATGGGCTAACTAAGGTGGATTAAAGGTTCTGTATTCGAGGGAAATGCCTGAAGGCTACCTTTACCACGATGTTTTGCCGCGCCGGACGAAGTATGTTTGATTGAATGTGAGATATGTTTAATCAGACATACGGAGTTCCACATTATTGTCTCATTCATTTGTATGCATTGTAATATAATGCGCATGGGCTAACTAGGGTGGATTAAAGGTCCTCTATTCAAGGGAAATGCCTGAAGGCTACCTTTACCACGATGTTTTGCCGCGCCTTTTATTATGTCATTTACCCTTTGCATATCATTGCGTCGGACAAAGTGTGTTCGATTGAATGTGAGATGTGTTTAATCGAATATACGAAGTCCTATATTGTTGTCTTTACTTTCTATGCATTGTGATGTAATGCGCATGGGCAAATCAAGTTGGATTAAAGGTCCTCCATTTTGAGGGATTAAAAAAGCCTAAGGGCTACCTTTGCCACGAAGTTTTGCCGTGCCGGACGAAGTGTGTTTGGTTGAATGTGAGATGTGTTTAATTGAACATGCGAAGTCCTATATTGTTGTCTTTGTTTTATATGCATTGTAATGTGATGCGCATGGGCTTAGTATATTGGTCTAAAGGTTCTCTATTTGAGAAAAGAAAAGTCTAAAAGGCTACCTTTACGACAATACTTTGCCGCGCATTTTATTATTCCGTTATTTGTTTTTATGTATGACATCTCCTTGCATAATCATGCATCATATTGCAATGCGCATGGGCAAATCAAGTTGGATTAAAGGTCCTCTATTTTGAGGGATAGAAAGGCGATGGGCTACCTTTGCCATGATATTTTGCCGCGCCGGACAAAGTACGCTCGATTGAACGTGAGATACGTTTAATCAGACACTTAAAGTCCTATATAGATGTGGGCATACGTCACATCTCTTTTCTTTCATTCTCATTGTCTATCTTTTGCATCGCATCATTGCATGTTTATCTTAATGTTCAATTACCTATTTAATTATCTCTTTACACCATGTTTTTAATCGCCTCTCTTTAATATGCATGCTTGTACAATCATTGTCCATTTGCGTTTCCATGATCATCAATGTAACGCGTTTGTGAAATTATGTGTTTGTCGTTATTTCAATTTGCCTTTATGCATGTGAACTTGGAAATAGAATACCCTTGGAAATATATGTTGCTAGATTCAATTAAATTATTGCACAAATCATATCATTACAAGTGGCATAAGTAAGGGACCATTCCGAACCCAACGATTTGAGGTCTTCCCTTGTGAGGGGTGAGTGCGGCCTTAAAAATCATTTTCCCGGTTCACACCGGGTGGCGACTCCATGTTATTTCTCCGGTTTAGTCCCCCACGGGCTACTCCGTACTCCCGACCGGGCCGCGAGCCCGTGACAGCGTCGTCCAACATCTGTGTCCTACACTTTGACCTAATTGAATTAATTGGATTAATTCAATAAGTACACAAGGGTTTAATTGTAAAATCATAATTCTCTCTACCATTTGAGGATATTATGGTAATTTTCAGTATGTAATAATAGGTGGTTTTTGGCTTGATTTAATTGGATTAAATCAAGGTGACAAACATTTAACTAATCCATTTCCTAATCCTTGACTTGATTTAATTGGATTAAATCTAAGTGGGAGACAATGGAGATTAGTCACACCTAATTATACATATTTGGACAAATTAGATTAAGCCCACTTAAAAGTTGATTACAACTTTTATTAATTAAAAATTGCCTAAGTTTTGCTATAAATAGCAAGCTTTATGAATGTTTTAATTACAAGTTCAAATACAAGCATAAGCAAATTCTTGAGAGATTAGCCTAAGTTAGAGAAGTGTTTAGAGATGCTTGTGAGGTCTCTACAACATTTCATCTAGGAAAAATCAAGATTGGATCTTGAAGTGAAGGTTGGAAGTATTGGAAACAAGATTGGATCTTGAAGTCAAGCTTGCACACCTTGGAGGTTCTCCAACAATTTCAACAAGGAAAAGTAGATTGGATCTTACATCAAGTTTACTAGGTAATGTTTCATCTTCTCCTAAGCTATGTTTATTTGTGTATTAGATGCATGATCACATAGCTTAATGTTGAATAAGGCTAATCAATTGTGTTAGGATACTTTAGAAGTATAAACACAACATGTTTGTAATTAGGTCAAAGATATTCATGTTGGACATGAAACAATTAATTAGAGTTTGGAACTCTAGATTAAAGTTTAGAGCTATGGCTACCATTCTAGATTCACTTGACCACCTTTAGGTGGACTAGAATTGTTCATGAGACATTTCTAATTGGGATTCTAAAAGAGTTTGTGTAATGGATTCAAAATTTACGAAAATGTATATTTAGAATAAATTTATGTTTTTGGAAAAATATTTGATATTTTGATAAACTAGATTTTTATTCTATAACATGTGTTTATGATGGTTTTGAAATTAAAAATTAATTTTGGGTGTTTTTGAAGTATTTAGGGAAGACCGTATGCAATTGGGGTAATAGACCCTAATTGCATCAGTTCTCTGGAATCCAGAGAGCTTTGTAAGTGAAAAGAAACAATGAAAATAATCATAAAAAAAATAGCTTGTGGCGCTACAGTACGCGCACAGTGCGCATGCACACTGTAACGAGCAATGTTCACGTGCGCACTGTAGCTCGTGCGTATGTGCACTACGCGCGAGATTTTTATTTTTGATCGTTTGAGAGTTTCCGGACTCCGATTCAGTCCCGGTTTTTTCCTGTACACTCGTAATGAAATATAGTATTTCATTAAATATTTTAAAATTACATCCATACTTGATATCTATGGGTTAGACCCATTTCAGCTGCCCGAGGTACTGATCCGACCCTGGGGGTTCCACAACTGCCCCAACATTTAATAGTCGTGCATTATATATGTTCTAATAAATGACACATCAAAACTATCTGTGTGATAGTTAGTATAACTGTTTGGTAGTTAGTGTGTCTCCTATATATAGTATTAATCTTTCGTAAAGGATGATTTCTTAGTCGAAAGAGAAATTGATTAGAATGTCTAATCATTCTTATGCATCATAGGATAATGACATAATGAATACTACATTATGTACGGTTGAAGATATCAATTTAATTGTAATTGTTACGAGCTATTTTGATACACTGTAGACTATAAGATGGGTCTTGAAACATGTTCTTTGTTATCTTTGAGATATTAAGAACGAGTTTCTTATTCATGGGGAATATAGTCTGCAACCATTAGGTTCAGATTATTTTTGAGTCTAATTATGACGTTAGACAGTCTACGTCATAAATATGTAGATGCAATGGGAGTGTCACAGATGATTCTACTGTGATTAGAGGAATTAGTTGTAACTTATGATGTATTGACTTATGAAGTTGCATAGTGACCTTATAGATTATAAGTTTTGATATTAGTGTTGTGTTTGCGGTTGTCTACATAGTATTTTAGATTTGATTGTCTACATAGTATTTTAGAGTTGATCTCTAAATACTTGACAACTCAGTAGCTGTAGCACAATATTGATGTTGCATCTGAGTCATATTGATGTAAAACTTAGTTTCTACAAAATATGAATGATGCTAGCTAAGGGAAACGTTGGAATTTGTTATACAATCTCAAAATGTTATAGCGGACCTACTCGTTGTTGCCTACCTCATGAGTGCTAGGTGAGCTCTTGAGGGCCATGAGTATGTAATACACATTTAGATATGTATATGATACCGTGGATTGGCACTAGAGCAAGTGGCAGAAATTGTTAGGGTTGGTGCTCGGAGCACCAATTCGGATCGTATTTATGTCTGATTCATGAATATAAATAATTTTTGTTTCCATAATATTACATATTAATGGTTGCACATCTTGTTTTTATATACGTATTCAATCTAACTACGATTAGATTGAAACTAAATATGATTTAGTGATATGTATATATTAAACAAAGACCCCAAGAATTACAACATAGTTTTTAATTGACATTGCGAAGTATCACTATAAGTTGTATATTCTCAAATAAAGTTCCTGGTCAAGATTTACTAACACGTGTCGGTTAGCAAAATCTGCTGAGACAGTGAATTGGTCACTGTTTCAGGCTTACCGGGTGATGGCTGTCCAAGCAGTGATTTGGTCACTATTTAGGCAGCCCATGAACTACCCAAGTACTATTGGGGATGATCTGGGCAACCCCCATGTGTATTGATTGGTCGGTTCGGCCAAAAACGTATTTTATACTTTTTTTATAGAAAAACAATTTCCTAAAAGTTTCGGGATGTTTTCTAAATTATTTATGACATTATATGTTATCGGGTATAATATGTTTAGGTGAAATATGAATGAATTATTCATATGGGATATTGGCTAAATTATTAGGTAAGTTTAAAAATTTTAAAGTTAAGATTTCGCCTGAATCGCGCCTTCCGCTGGGCCTGACTCATATAGTTGGTAAACCGAAAATGAAAGCAAATTGACATTGACTCCAAGATGAGAACCTGATTGGAATAAGCCAAGCAAACCCACACAAGATTGAGATCATTCCCAAGAAAGCCAAGACAATTGAGTTGAAACTCTAAACCTCCTAGAATGCTATTGGGGCGCCACAAAGGATTAGCAGACCTTTGATAAGCCAAAACCAGTGAGAGCAAATTGAGGGTTTCTCAATACTCACTAAATTGATGTATTTTTATTTCAAGAAGTCGATGATCTAAAACATAGAGAGAAAATACTAATACTAGAAAAACATTGCATGTAAGCAAGATTTAAATTATTTTGTACTCTTTTTTTTAAATTACATCCCTCGGACCTTCTAAACTGATTGGTGTTGTGGAATTGACCTGATTTTAATTAATTCCAAAATTTCACAAGGAGTCATAAGGCTTTAGAATCGAAAATTGCACAAATGTAGAAAGGAAGAATCGCACAAACGCGGAAAGGAAAATAATACAGAAACACTAAGAATAAAAAAAATACAGAAGGTAATGAAACACAAACAAGAATAAGGAAATCTTAGGAAAGATAAACAAACGCAGAAATGAAAATAAGTATACACACAATAAGGTAACTAATAAAACTAGATATGTGAACTGACCTTAGAACCTTTGCTCCTAATACCAACTGATGAGAACCTGCTTGGAAAGAGCTAAGCAAACCCACACAAGGCTGAGACCGTTCCCAAGAAAGACAAGACAGTTCGTTGAAACTCTAAACCTCTGAAGAATGAGCAACATAAACCTAGAGTGCTATTGGGGCACCACAAAGGATTAGCAAACCTTTGATAAGTCAAAATAAATGAGAGAAAATTGAAGGTTTCTCAATACTCACGAAATTGATGTATTTTAATTTCAAGAAATTGATGATCTAAAACATGGAGAGAACAAACTTTTTATAGAAGGCTACAACCTTAACCCTCAATCAAAATGATAAATGCTAATTAATACAACACTCAACCCTCAACCAAACACAACCACACTAATTAATACAACACTCATAAACTTCAGTTTGAACGACCTAGTGAGTGGAAGGTTTTAAAATGAAAAATGAAATACTTTAGGAAAACTTATGTTTTAGAAATCAAATTGGATCTTTCTGAAAACTTTTTTTCCTGAAAGCAGTTCTCTTTCTAGAAACCTTTATGAAAATCCTTATGAAAGTTTCTTATAAATAGCAGTTTCTGAAAATTTTCCTTTCTATAAAACTTTTCTCTGAAAACTATTTCTGAAATTTGTATCTGCAAACTGATCTCTGAAAACTGTTTTCTAAAAAAAAATTATTCTTTGTCTCTGAAAAACCTAACGTATGGGGTCGTAACATATCGATGTCCCCTCATACGCCTAAACTAGTGAACTTGGGGCGTAACTTATCGTTATTCCCCAAGCCACTGAACTAGGCCAGAAGTACGGATCCATGCTACAGTCTGACTCTGAAACTAGGATCTAGGGATATTTTTCATCCCTAGTCCTGAACTAGGATCTCGGGGCGTTACGTATCGTCATTCTCACAGTCCTCTACATGGGCACATGTCATCCGTAAATTCCATAAGTTACATGCTGAGGTGGGTTTTTCCCTCATGCCTCCAAAAATCTCAAAACTCATGCTATTAAAATCAATCTTTCTAAAACATCATTATCTGAAAAGAATCTGTAATAAAATTCTGGCTAACACCCTATGTGAAGAAAAGTAAGTATGTACTTAAAATAATATAAAGAAAACTTAACTTAGAAAGAGAGTGTCCACTCACAGATTTTGGAATATGGATGGTACTGAATCCCTGCATCGAAGAAGATTGTGGTTCCTGAGGATAATCTATGATCGAAAACTTAATTAGCATATAAGTTGTGAAATAAGCTTCAGAACTTAGCTAAGCTTACTAATACATCTATATGCTTTAACTACAAAGCTTATCATGCTTGTGCCTTGATGTAATGTATGTATGCAAAATGATATGAAACCTATAAGGCAACCTCTAACACACTAGGGTGAAACTGAATTGAACAAAAACTGATTTGGGGAGAATTTTGCTCACGCGTCGCGACGCTTCCTTTTGGGTGTCACAACGCTCACATACATGCTGAAAATCCAGTGAGCATCCATGTCTCTGTGTCATGACGCAAACGTCTGGGCGTCGTAACACTCACAATTCCAGAAACAAATCTGTGGCAAAATTCCCAGTACGCGTCGCGACGCTGCCTCTCTGGTGTTACAACGCTAGTCTATTTTCTAGGATTCTAAACTTGTTTTCCAAACTCTCTCTCAACCCAAATGCATCACCAACACTTATATATCGCAACCATTGCACAATCCACTCCATCAAACTTCAAATTTACATATTCTATACCAAGTTAATATCCTCAAACAATTCTTTAATCTCTTTTTTGTAATTTTAGATCAACACTTAGAATTTTCAAATATTGGATAATTCTTAATACAATTAATTTACATGCTCATTTTCTCATTAAATGCAATCTCTAGTATGCCACTAACACCAATATATCTTCATAACATCAAGATTTTATAATTCCAAATTTGGGTCAAAGTTCCCTTACCTTATGTTCCATTGATTTCCCTCACTCCTCAAGCTTCCCATTGTGGCTTTTCTTCTTCTTTGTTTGATGAATGGGTATTTGGCACTTGTTTCCTCTTCCTTCTTTCCTCTTTATTCTTCTTTCTTCCTTCTTCTTTTTCTTTCTCCTTCTCCCTCTTCTCACATTTCTTCATCTCTTCAAACATTTGGGAATGTTTGAATAGTGTTCCTTTTTTATACTATGGCCTATTTGAAATTTTATTTTATGAAGAAAAATTTAGAAATTTTGAGAAACTTTGAGATTTCTCTAGATGGGTCCGCATGCATTATTCATCCAGATTTTTGACCTTTATTTTGACTTACTTTTGGTTCAAATTTGGAAAAATATTTAATACAAACATTGTAGGTCTCGATCTTAGCTTTCTGACGCTATAAAGTTCATTAAAATCAGAGTTCGTATGAGAGAGTTATGGCCCAAGTGGAACATCATATAATTTTGTATCGGAATTTCGAAGAATTTACCGATTGTCCCCAAATAATTTTATAAGTGTATATATGTGTTCGAACAATATTTTCATTAGGTATTATACGTCACACAATAGAACAGTAGTTAAGATTGTCGGACGTTACAGTCAATCCCATAGTCAATGTAGTAGAGGCTCGCGAATAGTCAGATATGGTCCTCTGTATGAATCCATGCATTGTTTTCTGAATCTTCTTAGCTTGAGACCTCGTGATTGGACCTTCTGGAATATTCACAATAGTGGACTATCCTTGGGCTTTATAGGTTGCATCTTAGGCCTCATCATTCCCCTGCTCCTCAAAAGGATTCGATCTCGAATCTGTTTCAAAAAAAGATAAATCAGAAATATTAAATCAAGCAGAAACATTATACTCACCTGTAAAATCCATTTTGTAGGCATTGTCATTGATTTTCTCAAGAATCTAAAATGGGCCATCGCCTCTGGGTTGGAGTTTGGACTGTCGTTGCTTTGGGAATCGCTTCTTACACATGTGAACCCAAACCCAATCACCTGGTTCGAATGATACACGGCGTCTACCCTTGTTGGCTTGCGAGGTATATTGTTCATTCTTCTTCTCAATGTGGTTTGTCATGAATGGACTTGACCAAATCGGCCTTGCTCTTACCATCCAGACTAACCCTTTCATCAACGGGCAAAGGAAAAAAATCCAGAGGTGTTAGTGGGTTAAAATCATACACAATTTCAAAAAGAGAATAAGAAGTAGTGAAATGAATACAACGATTATATGAAAACTCAATGAAAGGTAAATATTATTCCCATGACTTCAAATTCTTCGAAATAATAGTACACAATAGTTGGGACAAGGTCCTTTTAATGACTTTGGGCTGACCATCCGTCTGTGGGTGACAAGTGGTGGAAAACAACAGCTTAGTTCCCAACCTACCCCATAATATTTTCCAAAAATTGCTTAAAAAATTAGCTTCCCTGTCTGATACTGAACTCCGAGGCACCCCATGTAAACAAACAAACTTGCGAAAAAAATAAGTCAGCAATGTGTGTGGCATCATCTGATTTGTGACATGCAATAAAATGTGTCATCTTGCTAAAACGGTCAACGATAACAGAAATAGAATCTCATCTTTTCCTAGATCTAGGTAATCCTAACACAAAGTCCATGGAAATATCTACCGATGGCGCCTGGGAACAGATAATGGTGTATAAAGACCATGTGGTTGAACCTTAGATTTTGCCTCCTACAAGTAATGCACCCATCACAAATACACATGACATGCTTCTTCATTTTAGGCCAATAAAACTGCTCATGGAAGATATCCAAAGTTTTTTTAACACCAAACTGACCCATAAAACCCCCCACTATGTGCTTCACGTACCAATAACTCACGCATAGAAAAACTAGGCACACATAATTTATTCTCTTTAAATAAGAAATCATCTTATCTATAAAATTTACCACATGAACACTTTTCACATGCATTGTAAAGCTCAAAAAAATCAGGATCATTTACATACAAGTCCTTGATGAATTCAAAACGAAGAAATTTAGAACTCAAGGATGTAAGTAAAATATATCTCCGTGATAATGCGTCAACAACTATATTCTCCTTATCTTGCTTATATTGAATGCCATATGGAAAGATATCCACGAATTCCATCCATTTGGCATGCCGTTTGTTAAGCTTTCCTTGGCCTTTAATATGTCGTAGAGATTCATAGTCGGTGTGAATCATAAATTCCTTTGGCCATAGATAATGATGCCAAGTCTCCAGAGCTCTGACGAGGGCATAAAACGCTTTGGCATAGGTCGGGTATCGTAGCACCGCACCATTTAGCTTTTCACTGAAGAAAGCTATAAGACGTTGATCCAGCATAAGAACTGCTCCAATGCCAACACTTGAAGCATCACACTCAATCTCGAAAGTTTGATTAAAATTAGGTAAGGCTAAAATAAGCGTAGAACATAAACGATCTTTAAGAAATTTAACTGCACTCTCTTAGTCCTCCCCCCAATGAAAACCCACATTTTTCTTTATGACTTCAGGGAGTGGTGTTGCAATGGTGCTAAAGTCTTTTACAAACCTCCTATAGAAACTGGCTAGTCCATGGAAGCTCCGAACCTTAGTGATGCTTTTAGGTGTAGGCCACTCACTAATGGCCTTAACTTTGTCCTCATCGACCTCAATACCTTGAGCACTAATAACATACCCTAGGAATACCACTTTTTTCCATGTAAAAGTTACATTTTTTTAGATTAGCATACAACAATTCTTTTCTCAAGACATCAAGCACAGATCGCACATGTCCTACATACTTATCTGAATTCATATTGTACACTAAAATATCATCAAAATACACTATGATAAATTTCCCCAAAAAAGCATGCAAAACATGATTCATTAGACACATAAAAGTGATGAGGGCATTTGAAAGCCTAAATGGCATCACAAGCCACTCATATAGCCTATATTTTATTTTAAAAGCAGTATTTCAGTCATCCCCTTCCCGCATCCTAATATGATGATACCCACTTTTAAGGTCAATTTTATAAAAAAAAATACAAAATATAATTCATTAAACATATCATATAATCTAGGGATAGGGTGGCGATACTTTACAGTGATATTGTTGACTGCTCGACAATCCACGCACATTCTCCATGTGTCATCTTTCTTTGGTACCAATAAGACTGAATCAGCACACAGAATCATGCTCTCCCATACATACCTTTTTCTCATCAATTCCTCTACTTGCCTTTGGAAATCCTTAGTTTCCTCGGGATTACTTCGGTAAGATGTTCGATTAGGAATGATCGCCCCTACGATGAAGTTAATCTGATATTCAATACCTCGAAATGGTGGGGTAATGTAACGATCGGGAATTTCAACCACTGTTACACAATGAGACAAGTGTCATGTAATATAAATTATGTTTGGAAACATAGATCCTCGTGAGATGACTATCCGTAAATTTTTCAAGAATCCGATATTAGATGCTACGATGTTCCACTTCGGACAGTCTATGATATTTGGGCCGTAACTTTCTCAGAAGAACTCTAATTTTTATGAATTTTATATCGTCAGAAATCTGAGATCGAGATATACAACTTTCATGTTGAGCATTTTTCCAAACTCGAACTAGAAGTAAGCCGAAAATACAAGTTAAAAATCTGGATGAATAGTGTCACAGACTTATCTAGAAAAGTCTCTAATTTTATCCACATTTCTATATTTTTCTATATTTTTCCAAATATCAAATAACCCCTTGTATATAAAGGAACACTATTCAAGGTTCCACAAAATTAGAAAGAAAAAAGGAAGAAGAAAAACGTAGAAGGAAGAAGAAGAAATGAATAAGAAGGAATAAGAATGAGAAGAATGAAGAAGAAGCAAGTGCCGAACACTCATTCACCAAATAAAGAAAAAGAAAAACTACCATTGAGGCTTGAAGAATGAAGGAAACAAAGAGAAAAAAAGGTAGGGAAACTTTAACCCAAGTTTTAAATATTTATGTGTTGAAGGTTTATTGGTTGATGGATATTGTTGAGTTAAAGTAATTGATGTTTATGTGGTTTTAGTGATAAAAAAATGATGATTGTAGGAAATCCCCAATTTGTTAAGTTTTGGAAATGAGATTAATTAATGATTATAGGTTGGATATGAGTTGATATTAAGAATGATATTGATTATATTTTGGAGATTGGTTGAGGTTATTTGCTTGTGTGGAGATATGGATTAAGTGTTTAGCAAATTGAGCATGAAAGAATGAAGTTAAGACTAGAATTTGGTCTTGCGTCGCGACGTAGAAAGCCCCGCGTCGTGACGCGATCTGGTAATTTTCTCAGATACGCTTCTGATTTGATGCGCATCGCGACGCACAAGGTCTTGCACCACAACGCGTACTAGGAAAGTTTGGATATGTTTCTGGATGATGAACATCGCGACGCGCAATACCCTGCGTCGCGACGCGTGGTCAAAAATTCCCCAATCAATTTCAGGCTATCTCGGTTTCACCCGAACACGTTAGAGGCTACCCTATAAGTCTCGTATCAACTCGTATAAACATATTACATCATGATATGAGTACAATACCCTTAGAGTGATAGCGCTTACTTGAATAAGAAAATTTAGCCTGATTCCGTAGTACGTTTCTTAGTCCATTTCTAATCTAGTTTATCAAATGTAGATCATCGCAGGAACTAGAGTTTTCTCAGCAAGAGAGTAATGCCAACCAGATTCCAACCAGTGAGTGGACATTTTCTTTTAAGTTGATTTTCATTACGTTGTTGCTTAAATCAGACTTACTTTTCGCTTTTAGGGCGTTAGCTAATTTTATTTTCAGATATATTTTGTGCAGCATGTTTAAGAAATGATTTAGAAAAGACATGTTTTTAAACATGAGATTTATGTTTTCGAGGCATGAGGGAAAAACCCACCTCAGTATGTAACTTGTTACAGACTTGGAATTGACGGATGACATGTGCACATGTAGAGGATTGGGGGACGACGATACGTAACGCCCCCAGATCCCAGTTCAGGACTAGAGATGACAGATGCCACTCGATCTTAGTTTCAGAGCTTGAAGGGTAGCATAGATCCGCACCCCAGTTCTAGTTCATTGGCTTGGGGGACAACGATACGTAACGCCCAATACCTCTAGTTTCAGGGACAGTAGTGGCATGTTTTGGGGGACAACGATACGTAACGCCCCAAAGTCATGGATTTTCACTCCTGGCTCTAGTTAGGCGTATGGGGTGACGGCGATACATAACGCCCCCATACGTCAAGTTTTTCAGAGACATATCAATTTTGAGATATTAGGTTTTCAGAAGACAATTTTCAGAGATCAGATTTTAGAAACAGATTTCAGAAAATAGACATTTCAGAAATAGTTTTCAGAATTGATCATTCAGCTACAAGTTTACAGAACCATACTTTCAAAAGCGGATTTCAGAAAGATAAGTTTTATAAAAGAGATTTCAGACAAGGTTTTTCAGAAAAAGAGTTTTCGTATAAAGCTATTTTTGAATTCTGGTTTAGAATCCAAATATTTATATAATAGTATTTCAATTTTCATCAACTCACTTAGATCGTACAACGGTCTAACCCTCCCCCACTCCCAGTTTTCTATTTTTGTAGGGATTCTTGGAGGACGAGCTCAGGAAGATGGATACTGATGCAGTCACTAGGTTATGGAGTCCACCAGTTCAAGTCAGAAAGAGTGAGAGTCCAGTCAGAGTCAATTATAAGTTATGTATTAATCTTGGGTTATGTAATAGTCATTGTAAGTAAGTGTTATTAAGTATACAGTTATTAATATTGAATTTGTATTTCATATTGTCGAGTTTGGGCATTGGTCCCATAAATAAGATTTCGAATTAAGAAAAGAGTAATGGTGTAGTTTATAGTTAGGAAGACAGAGGCTTAGGGAATAGTACGGACTATTCCCTACCGGTAGATCTACCAGATCGGGGATGCTACAAGTAAGCCATGAGGTATCTCCTTTGCAAACACATCTTCATAATCCTGCAATAAAGAAGTAAACACACTAGGTAAAAACGTGCTAGGGTTAGTTTCATCAAAACTGGGAATTGTTTCTCTATATAAAAGGAGGATCATAACTTTATTCTTGGCATACTCTCTTCTCACTTCCCCCTCTTTAGCGAAGAAACTATTTTTCACTCTACCCCCACTCTTTTTATTTTGTTCACGCTCAATATTTCCCTCGCTCAAACCCTTGGAACTCTCAACTCCACCCCCTCGACTCACATTCTCAACCGCTCCATTGGGTGTTTTTTCTGTGGAAGCATGTAGTTTCATTTGGTCTTCAAAAACCTATTGTGGTGTCAACGGGATGAGTGTAAATTTTCTTCGATCCTTCTCAAAACAATATCTATTCTAAAACCCATCATGCGTCACTCTTCTATCAAACTGCCAAAGACGCCCTAGTAGCAAATGCCCAGCTTGCATGGGGACTACATCACATAACACATCATCCTTGTATTTTCCAATTGTAAAACTAACCAAGACCTGCTTATTGACTTTAACCTCGCCACTATTATTCAACCACTGTAAACGATAAGGCTTAGGATATCTAAGCAAAGTCAAACTCAACTTCTCAACAATTATTGTGCTAGCCACATTAGTACAACTACCCCCATCGATAATCATTTTGCACACCTGATTCTGGACTAGGCATCTAGTATGGAATATGTCCTCCCCTTGTTGAGTCATATCATCCTCAATATTAACATACTCAAAGCACGTCGGGTCACAAGAGACTCCCCCTTGACTACATACTCAACCCCTTCTTCATCAGTAGCGACCTCCAACCTGGGCATCTCCTCATGAACATCCTCACCGTCTGAAATCATCTCATCACCACCACCCATATACATGGTCCTTTTATTAGGGCATTTTGAAGCTATATGACCACTCTCTAAACACTTGAAACACTTAAGGTCATGACTCATATTTGGTGGTGTGTCATTTTTTGGTTTATGTTTGGTAGTGGGGTCTTCCCTTGGTTTTGGGGCCTCTAATCTAGACCTAAATGTGGTGCTATCCCTGTCATTATCTCCCCATTTTGGCCTCCATGTATTGTTTGGACCCGAGTTGCTCCTTAAAGTAGTTTTTCGCTTCAGTTGGCGCTCTACTTTCATTGACATATGTACCATGTCCTCCAAATCCATGTAATACTTCAATTCCACTACATTTACAATCTCCTTATTCAGCCCACTTAGAAATCATGCCATAGTAACCTCTCGGTCTTCCTCTATATTAGCTCGGATCATGGTAATTTCCATCTTTTATGATAGTCTTCTACACTCTGAAACCCTTATGTAAGATTCTGAAGTTTATGATACAAATCTCGGTAGTAGTGGCTAGGTAGAAATTTCTTTATCATAACTTTCTTCAATTCCGCCCATGTGGTGATTGGGCACTCCTTATCTCTCCTTATGTTTGTTCCCTATCTCTCATTATGTTTGTCATCAATTGGTCCCACAAAACAAGTTGATAATCTGTAAATTCAATAAGCGCCAATTTCACCTTCTTCAACTCTGAATAGTTATGGCAGTCAAAAATAAGCTCTAACTTACGTTCCCACTCTAGGTAAGCTTCAGGATCACTCTTGTCGTGGAAAGATGGAATAGCTATTTTGATTTTACCCAAGTCACCATCTTCCTCATCCTCTTGACTCCTCATGAACATCTTTTCATTTCTACCTCTTCTAGGCCGAAATCTACCTGTATCCACCTCTGATACTCTGTCAAACTCCATAATCAAATTCATTATCGGACTCCATCTCATCCATAGGTACATTCCGTCAACCACTAGGTCTATGGGGTATAGGCCCTGTCTCATTAGCTCTAGTTGGTCATGGTGGTCTACTTCTCTGCAGGTTATTGTGTCTCATCATTTGCACTTCATCTCAAATATCTCGCATCAACTCCAAGACCCGAGCAAACTCTTGCTGAAGTATCGTCACATTATTCGCTACATCTCTCAATTCCAGTTCATGTGGAGAATAGGCACTTTGACTCGAAGCTGCACCTTCTCTGGACATGTTTTTTTTCAATAGCAACAAACATTAGTAATAAGAAAATAAAAATAAAAATAAATAAATAAAATGAAAAATCCTCACAATTCCCTCGTTTTTGTCACTCAATTGGCTTTTACTTGAAGTTAAGCTCACCCACACTTTCCTTTTACCTCTCTTGTCCTCGGATGAGTTCTCAAAGGATTTGAGTCTGGTATGATCGAAACCCTTAATTTTGTCCCAAATAGCACTCTTCAGCTCAATCGTAAGTACACCAGAATAGGTAGACACAAGTAGAAAAGGAACGGGATGATGACACAATTCGGGAGACTTAATAAAGAAAGCTATTTAAGTATAAATGGAAGAAGAAAAACATGCACGCTATCGATTACGGCCAGTAGGACAATAAGTATTGCACTCGAATTTTGGAATTTTTAAACACGCAAAGGTAAATTACCTCAATCACCTCGTCTCGAAAATACGAATACTAGGAAAAAATTACACGTAGGTAAAATTTAAATTTTTTTGTACTCGTTTTTTTTAAATCACGTCCTTCAGACCTTCTAAACCATTTGGTGTTATGGAATTGACTTGAATTTGATTAATTCTAAAATTTCACAAGGAGTCCTAAGGCTTTAGAATCGAAAACTGCACAAATGTAAAAAGGAAGAATCACATAAACGCGAAAAGGAAAATAATACAGAAACACTAAGAACAAAAAAAATATGAAAGGTAATGAAACACAAACAAGAATAAGGAAATCTCATGAAAGAAAAACGAACGCATAAATGAAAAATAAGTACACACATGATAAGGTAATTAACAAAACTAGATATGTGAACTGACCTTGGAACCATTGCTCCTGATACCAACTGATGAAAACCTACTTAGAACAAGCTAAGCAAACCCACACAAGACTGAGATCATTCCCAAGAAAGCCAATACAGTTCGGTTGAAACTCTAAACCTCTGAAGAACGAGCAACAGAAACCTAGAAGTGCTATTGGAGCATCACAAATGATTAACAGACCTTTGATAAGCCAAAACCAGTTAGAGCAAATTGAGGGTTTCTCAATACTCATGAAATTGATGTATTTTTATTTCAAGAAGTTGATGATCTAAAACATAAAGAGAACAAGCCTTTTATAGAAGGATACAACCATAACCCTCAACCAAAATGATAAATGATAATTAATACAACACTCAACCCTCAACCAAACACAACCACGTTAATTAATACAACACCCAACCCTCAACCAAACACAACCAAAATAATAAATCCTAATTAATACACCAACATAAAAGTCAAGCCTTAATAAAAAAAAAAATAACTAACAAACAACTATATTAAAATAGGCCTAAGTATCTTGATGTTCCACGACTTGAATAAGGTTCACCATCACAGGTTTGTCCAGCGTCAAGCCCATAGTCAATGTAGTAGAGGCTCGCGAATAGTCAAATATTGTCCTCTATATGAATCCATGCATTGCTTCCTAAATCTTCTTAGCTCTAGACCTCGTGATTGGCTTCTTAGCACGAGACATCGTGATTGGACCTTCTTGAATATGCACAATAATGGACTATCATTGGGCTTCATTGGTTGCATTCTGGGCCTCATCACAAGATCAAGCAAAACATGTTTAATTTTTTTATTTCCAATAATACATCAAATTGTCAAACAACCAGGGTCTTTGTATTTTAATGCATTATTGGTTGAGAGAATGGAACTTACCTGTTCAGTTAGAAAAACTTTCTTTCTTGCCTGATGTTTTCTTTTAACGTGTACAAGTGTTTCAGAAATTTCGCATAATATGGTATATGTTTGATGGAATCTAACAAAGGAATATTGACCTTCACATGTTTGAATATTTCATATATCTCTGAGGAATGGTTTAATTTCTTTATTTTTAATGCTTGAGTAAATTGAGGCGCATGAGAAAAATTATCATCATCAATGATAAGTAATGGTTCATCAACCTCTTCCTTACCCTCTGAATTTGATTTATTTTCAATTTCAAGAGGTTCAAGAATAGATCTGTGAATGACCTTACCACTGCGAATTGTAATAATAGATTTGACTCGGTCTATGTATTGACTACCAGAACTACCCACTTGAGGATTTTGATGACTCTTAGGGTTTGGCTGTAGTTGTGCAGGAAACTTTCCTTTCTCATTAATGGTCAATGTAAATGTGATTTTGGCAAAAGTATCTTTCAAAATCAATCAAAGTTTGCAAATTTTGGTTATTGATGACTTCTTGTTTCTCAATGAATGCATGCAAGGTATCCTCAAGGGTTTTCCTAGGGGAGGTGGGACATATGGTGCATAATTCTGAGAATTTAGGAAATTATGGTGTACCTGAGGAGGTTGTTGAAATGGTTGTGCTTGGTTAGCATTCCTCCAATTGAAGTTTGGATGGTTTCTCCAACCATAATTGTAGGTTTGGGAGTATGGATTTGGATTTAGTCTCTTGAAGATGTTTATGGTACGGACTTGGTCATAAAGACATTCTTGCAAGGCTGGCAAGGTTGGGCAAACTTATGTGACATGTTCATTTGAATTATATATTTGACATTTGATTTCTTGAATTGACTGGACATGACCACTCTTCTTCATTTCTAATGCCTCAACTTTTTTAGCTAGAGATGCATATTGCAGAAAGGTTGGTCTTCCCAATGATTAAACATACCTCTATCAGATGACTATGGTTTTACAGATGATTCATAAGTGCCGATTGTGTCCCATTATTATTCATTCTCTGCTATGTGTTTAAGTTAATCTAGTGCATATTCGGAATTTTGTCCCTAAACTCACCATTACACATCATTTCCACTACTTGTTTATCTTGGGGTATTAAACCTTCGTAGAAGTAGGAAACCAGCCTCCATGTTTCAACCCGTGATGTGGTAAAGTATTTCTTCCGACTCTTATGTGAAAGTTGTGATTCTCCTCTTAAGGAGTTTGTCCTGTGAGAGGGAAAGAGTTTTTCAGAAATTGCTCTTGCAAATCATCCCATGTCTGATGGATCCTGACCTAAAGTTCTGCACCCCAAATTTTGGCTTTATCTTTAAAGAAAAGGGAAAAAACATATTTTGAATTATATTTATATTGCAATTTTGGTATGTGCAAGTATTACATACCTCTTCGAATTCTCTTAAGTACTGATAAGGATTTTCTGATTCTAGACCATGGAATGTGGGTAAAAGTTGGATGATACCTGGTTTAAAACTGAAACGTGATGCATTTAGGGGAAAACAATACAAGATGGTGATCATGTCCTTGTGGGATTCATGAATTGTCTGAGTGTCCTAAGATGATTAAGATCATCATGCCGAGACTCATGTTCTACTTGATCAACTAGATTTTCATCTTGGGCAGGTAGGTTTTCATTTTGGTTCTCGGTCATTTTGACTGATGATGAAGGTGATGGAGACTCTCTATTTAATATACCTCTAGATGATCGAGACCAATGTCTCATGCAACCAAAGTGTAGACTAAATGCTAAAATTTAAATATGCAAATGCAATACTTACAAAAAATAAAGAAAAATAATAAAAAAATGATTAATCCTAAAAACGTCATCTGATTCTTGTCAATTCATATCTCAATTGAATTTCTCGTTCGGATGTCTCAATTTCTCGAATTAAGTTCTCAGAAAAAATTATGGAAGAATCTCTAAATGGGGATGGTTCAAGAAATTCTTTGGCAAAATGCAAGCTCCATTTTAATTGAGATTTCTGTCTCTTGTAACCTTAAAGAATTAAGTAAGTACATGGTTTTTCTATATGTGGGATGTCTGGGTTCAGGATTCATTTAGGATCAATCAGAACATCTTTGATCTACACAAATGAAAAGAAATAAAATGAGATGCATGAAATATAAAATAAAAAAAAAAATACAAGGATGTTAAATTACTATTGTATCTACTAAATTATATTACCCGGCAATGGCGTCAAAAACTTGACACATTCACAAAGTGGTTCTTTACTCCCAAGTATAAGAGTGTCAAAGTAATAAAATAACCTGTAAGTCAGGGGCGATCTACAGAGAATAGATTTAGAAAAATAAAATAATAATTTAAGTGAAAATAAAAAAAACTGAATTATTTGAAATGATTGACAATTTTCAAATTGGATTGCAACAATAAAATAAAATATCGGGGCCAGGGGATCCACTTTTAATATTTCAAATTTAGAAAAATCTTACTTTTTATAATGTATAAATTGTCATTATTACCCAGTTAATTTATTTCAGGAATTAAGTATACCAAAACAAATAAAACCAAACATAAAGACGGTGATAACATTTGTCTATAACAAGTCCAGTTAGGTACTCAATTATGCCAAATAAATAAAACCAGCCATATAGGCGGTAACAATTTTTGTCAATAATTAATCTAGATTTAAATTAATTATTAATCATTAGATTACAATTCATATATTATAATATAAAAAAGATTAATCAATATTCTCATATTAAGAGCTTCTCTCCATTTGCCCTAGCATGACAAAATTAGCTACTCATGATTTAAATAAGAAGATACATAATTTTATTATTAAAAGAAAAATAAATTATAACAAAACTTAAAAAATAAAACACACAAGACACTCTCTTCCAAGTTTTCAAGAGAATCCTCAAAAGAAAGTATGAAGATTGAGAGTTGAGTATCCTCTTATTTATAGTGGATGCTGAGTGTCTCCAACAATTGCAAATTGCAATTGTTTAAGACAATTGAAAATTTCAATTGTTGATAATTGCATGTGTGGAGGGGGCCATCCACCGAATGGTGGATGGCAACCCTCGACCATATTTTAATATTTGTTTTATAATTACATATAACACACTTTGGATTTTTTTATCATTTTTATATTGAACCCCTCTGAACTAGAAACTCTTGTAAACAGAAAAGTTGTAGATATTTGATCTTCTTGTTGGTTTCTAAGGGATTCCCAAGATCATATTTAAGCATAAAAACATGTGAATACAAAAGGAGATATGGCGGAATCATACTCACTTTGAACGGTTTTAGGATGCGTTGAACACCAAAAAAATTTCTTCTAGATTTTCGGCCAAGGTCACCTTTGGTTGTTGATCTCCAAGCTCCAAGCTTTGATGGTGATTCCAAGCTCAAAGGTTGGTTTCCCTATCACCTTACAATGATTCTTCAAGTGCTAGCTTTGAAAAAAATTGCAACAAAATTTTCCCTTTAAGCCTTGGAGATTCGGCGGCCAACAATGAGAGAGTTGAGAGAGTTAGTGTTTCTTTTGTTTCTAAACAATTACAACTTCTAAAGTCAACACACAAAATGGTATTGCATTTTCCAAAAAGCATAAAGCAATTTGGAGGAAAATAGCATTCAATGCTTTCAACTACCACTTTCATGAATAGTGACTGGTTGTCAATCACAAAAAGTGACTTGACTTCCATCACTAAAGTGACAAGCGATGTGACTTGTGGGCCCCACTTAATTCAAAATACGAATGGGCCCGCAAACACATTCCGGGCTCGGGTTCGTTAATTCTGAATTAACGAACTTTCCGTTGCGACGTAATTAAATCAAATTTAATTAAATAATTTTGCCTAGCACAATTTCTATTCACGTCGCTCGCGAATTAATTCTAAATCTATTCGTTAGCCCGAATTAAAATCCAATTTTAATTCGGCGTCGAAATCTAATTTTGTTTAATATATCGAATATATTATTTTATCGATTAATTCCAAATTAATCATTCTCTCTCTTCAAATAGTATTTTATCCCAGATAAAATCTCTCAGCAATTAATCCTAGATTAATTATGTTCGAATCATACGTCATCGGTGAATCTTCAGGAAGCGACCCATGAGATCCCTGGATATGTTGGCAGCAAATCTGGTCGTCGGACTATCCGAACACATACGTACCTCGTACTATGTTTTTACCGATTTACAAGACATGGTTGGCTTCTAGCAAAGCACCGTGCCTACCCAATTCTCCATAAATATTCTTAATGGAATATATAATCTATATCAGGCGTAGTATACATAGTATTACGTATTGCGATCCAGTATCGGATGTCACATGCAAGGCCTGAGGCTGGAATAGTGTCTGCCCCGTACGAAGCATATTTCGGACTAAAAGCAACTAGTCTCTTTAATCGGATAATCATGACCTTGTCATATTATCCTGATGGTTGCAACCAATTTAGAGTACCAGTTTCGTATCCCTGCGTGATCATCATCTCCATATGACTGAAGTGATACTTCCATCTTGACATCACAACACAATATACTACGATTCTCAATAAACCCAGAAGAGGCGTACACAGAACCTGTTAAAGTCCTGGACGACCAAAACCAAAGCGTATTGATTGTCGCAAGTACTAGCGATGCAAGTCTCAGGTTAAGACCAAATACACCTACCCTGATGCGGATTCCCATAAACACATAGTCATACTACCAATGGGATTTGCGGGGTCTATCCAGAGCGAAGCTGTTTCCGTACCATCGGTAAACACAACCTCCTATCACACTTGCATAAGTATCCAATACTTAAAATATATGAGAACTATGTCTTTACGCTTCCATAACACGCACAAGTGCAATACTAGTCTATTCCGCATTATCGATGTCCAGTCTCGATAATACTACTACGACTAGGGATATTTAATGATTAAACCTTTATGGATTGATATTGTCTCATATCTTATAATCCGGAACTAATCATAAGGACTTTTATCATTTATATATTCATAATCAAATTACAAAATGATAAAATGCAATTTCATTGCTACATAAGTTAATTTGTACAAAAACCACAATGTCTTTTTCAAATAGTGACGCTATGGGTCATAATTGTCTAACAATCTCCCACTTGGCCTATAGCCAGTCACTCAAGCATCTAATACCTGAACTATGTACATGTCGCTCAAACTTTTGCTGAGGAATAGCTTTCGTCAGCGGATCTGCAATGTTGTCCTCTGATGCGACCTTCTCGATCTTCACATCGCCACGATGTATGATCTCACGAATCAGATGGAAACGTCGAAGAACATGCTTGGATCGTTGATGAGACCGCGGTTCCTTAGCCTGCGCTATAGCCCCGTTATTGTCACAATACAATGGAACGGGCTCAGCTGCTAACGGAACTACTCCTAATCCAATTAGGAATTTACGGATCCAAACTGCCTCTTTTGCTGCTTCAGCTGCAGCAATATACTCCGCTTTTGTTGTTGAATCGGCAACAGTCTCTTGCTTGGAAGATTTCCAGCTTACTGCTTCGTTATTCAAACAAAATATGTACCCGGATTGCGACTTGCAGTCGTCTTTATCGGTTTGGAAACTTGCATCGGTATACCCAGTTACCTCAAGTTCTCCATCTCCATAGATTAAGAAAGCATCCTTAGTTCGTCTAAGATACTTAAGGATATTCTTAACCGCCATCCAGTGACCATCACCTGGATCGGCCTGATAGCGACTACACATGCTCAAAGCATACGAGACATCAGGTCGCGTACATATCATGGCATACATGATCGATCCGACTGCCGAGGCGAACGTATCCGACTCATGTTGTCTCTCTCATCTTGAGTTTTAGGACACATGTCCTTAGATAGAGTGACGCCATGTGACACTGGCAACAGTCCCCTCTTGGACTGATCCATGTTGAATCTCTTCAACACTTTGTCAATGTACGTGCTCTGGGAGAGTCCAAGCAGCTTTCTAGATCTATCCCGGTAGATCTTTATTCCTAGAATAAAGGCTGCTTCTCCCAGATCCTTCATGGAGAATTTTAATGAAAGCCAAGCTTTCAACGTTAACATGGGAATGTCATTGCCAATAAGCAATACATCATCAACGTAAAGGACAATGAATGTCAGTGCGCTCCCCCACTAACCTTCTTATATACACAAGGATCATCCTCGTTTTGAATGAAATCATATTCTTTTATGATCTCATCAAAACGTTGGTTCCAAGAACGCGATGCTTGCTTCAATCCATAAATGGATCGATTTAACTTACAAACCTTGTTTGCAAGTCTTGGTACGACAAAACCGTCAGGCTGTTGCATATAAACATCCTCCAAAAGGTTTCCGTTAAGGAAAGCGTTTTGACGTCCATCTGCCATATCTCGTAATCGAAATATGCAGCAATAGCAAGCATTATCCGAATGGATTTAATCATGGGTGAAAAAGTTTTCGTCGTAATCGACACCATGTCGTTGACGATACCCTTTCGCTACAAGCCTAGCTTTGTACGTTTGTACGTTGCCATCCATGTCAGTCTTCTCTTGAAGACCCATTTGCAACCAATAGGCTTTACGCCTTCTGGTACATCAACCAGTGTCCAAACTTGGTTAGTGTACATGGAATCCATTTCGGAATTCATGGCATCTTGCCATAAACCGAAGTCGATACCTTGTATCGCTTCCTCATACGTAGCCGGCTCGTCTTCCTCAATAAGATTAATATCCACATGAGGTGAGATCAGAAACCCATACCTCTCAGGTTGTTTTCTGACTCTCTCCGATCTACGCGGTCCTTGTGTATTCGAAGATTGTGGTACAGTCTCATCCCTGATGGACTGTTCATGTTCCGTTAGGATTCTGTGCCAGGAACAGTATCACTCTTCGATTTTCATCGAGTTCTACTTTCCTCCCACTTATCACTGCATTTAGGAATTCCTTCTCAAGGAAAACCGCATGTAGAGCAACAAATACTTTGTTCTCTTGTGGGTGATAGAAGTAATATCCTTTGGTTTCCCTAGGATATCCTACAAATAGGCATTTATCCGATTTGGGTTCAAGTTTGGTACCTTCCAACGTTTGACGTATGCCCACAACCCCAAATCTTCAGGAATGAGAAACCCGGTTTCTTTCCTGTCCATATTTCATACGGAGTCTGTTGAACAGACTTTGACGGAACCTTATTCAAAATAAGTATTGCACTGTTCAATGCATATCCCCAGAAGGAAAAGTAGCTCTGTGCGACTCATCATAGACCTTACCATGTCTAACAAAGTTCGGTTTCTCCGTTCGGACACACCGTTTAATTGCGGTGTTCTAGGAGGAGTCCACTGTGAAAGATACCATATTCTTTCAAGTAATCAAGAAACTCATTGCTTAAGTATTCGCCACCACGGTCCGACCGTAATGTCTTAATACTTTTCCGGTCTGTTTTTCTACTTCGTGTCGAAACTCTTTGAATTTCTCAAAAGTTTCCGACTTGTGTCTCATAAGATACACATAACCATAACGCGATGCATCATCCGTAAAGGTTACGAAGTATTCATATCCACCTCTAGCCTGGCTAGACATGGGCCCACATACGTCACTATGAACGAGGGCTAACAGTTCGGTGGCACGTACACCCTTTACCGCTAAAAGGTGATTTAGGCATCTTGCCTAATAAACAAGATTCGCAGACGTCATATGAATTTGGATCAAATCCGTCCAAGTACCCACTCTTCGAAAGTGTGGATATACGTGTCTTGTTTATGTGTCCCAGACGACAATGCCACATATAAGTTTCATCTTTGTTACTTACTTTAAGCCTTTTGTTTGTTACATTATATGTTTGAGATTGATTCATATTCAAAATATATAGACCATTATTTACATCAGCAGTGCAAATTTCCATATCATTTTTATACATAAACACCCAGTGTTTCTAAATACAAAGTATACCCACATTGGGCTAACATAGATACAGAATAATATTCCTAGTCAAACTAGGTACATAATAACAGTCTGTAAGTTTAGTACATGCCCCGAGGGCAGTTCCAAAACAAAAGTGCCAACGGCCAAAACGGCGACCTGTGTCCCATTTCCAACGCGGAGGTCAATCTCTCCTGAGGCCAGTCTCCTGCTAATCTGCAGATCCTGCACATCAGTACATATATGAGTTCCACAACCAGAATCAAAAATCCAATTTTTAAAACTAGTAGTAGACATGTTTATTTCTATAACAAACATACATGAAGCCGGTGCCTTGCCCGCTTTGATTTCCTTCATGTGTGCCTTGTACTCGCGGCAGTCACGCTTCCAGTGACCCCACTTCCCGCACTGCAGACATACATCTTGGGATTTGTCCTTAGGTTTCCCAGAACCCTTTGACGATTTGGCTTCCTTGCCCTTCTTCTTATGCTCTTCTTCTTAACACCTCCAGTCGCCTTGGGCCAAGCCCTCGGAGTCTGAGATGTTGAAGCAAGTGCGCCTCGCGCTTCTTGCCCTTAAGAAGCTCTTTCTTGCTTCACGCAGAGTGGACATCAACTCTCCAAGAGTTTGGTCTTGGTTCAACATGTTGTAGTTCATGATGAACCCACTCCAAGTGTCGGGGAGAGACTGTAGGATCAAATCTACTGAAGTCTCAGCCTCGAAGACTATGCCCATCTGTCCAAGAGCTGCTCAATGTCAGCAATCATCTGTGACACATGGTGCTCAACAGACGTACCCTCTGACATGCGAGCGCGGAAGAGCTTCTTCTGCAACTCATATCTTGCGATCTAAGATTAGATCGGTGAAGATCATGCAACTTCGCCATCATCTCATAGGGATCCAACCCCTTGTTTTGACGACGGAATTGCGGAGTCATAGCGGCAAGCATTACCGATTGAGCAGTCGCATTGTCATCGCTATAGTCTTCCAAAGCTCTAGCTCAAGCAACTGATCAGGTCGGGGCTTAGGCCCAAGAGGTCGCTCTATAGTGTAGAGTAACTTCTCGGATCCCAGACAATTCTGAGATTCATATCCCAGTCTTGAAAGTTTGTGCCATTAAAGACGTTGTCGCCCATGACAATATCCTAATGCTTAACTTTCCTGTCATCTTAACGCAATAGCCAACTATTCGATTAACGATGTATGGGTACAGTCTAACTGTTACAAGAAAAATAATAATATATTAGTCCAACTAATAAATAATTGACGAAATAATTTGAAAGCGCGTAAAGCTAAGTATTTGAACGAAATTGCAAATTCAATACTAGCCTCCCACTATTTTTCGGCGAGCCTCTA
This sequence comes from Zanthoxylum bungeanum, assembly GCA_019454045.1. Taxonomy (NCBI): domain Eukaryota; kingdom Viridiplantae; phylum Streptophyta; class Magnoliopsida; order Sapindales; family Rutaceae; genus Zanthoxylum; species Zanthoxylum bungeanum. Next base: position 93,477 of record SKCR01000236.1, read on the forward strand.
ACCCTCTGTTGAGTACTCGGGAAACTAGTTTCCTAGTGGGCTAGGATCCCGTTAAATAACACACAACCTTGACTTTGGCCAACAAGCTGTATGATATTTAACTAGGTAGATCTCTAAGATCAATTGGATCTCATCCAATTCCTAGATCCGGTAGGTGGACCTCCAAGTCCGAAACATATATATAATATATATGCCAATATATCCAATATATTTTCCTAACCTTTTTTTTCTCTGAATCAACTAAGCCTTGGCTTTGGCACAACAAGCTTAATGATTCCAGTTAAGCGGAACCCATTGACTTTGGAAAGCTTCGTAATCGATGTCGATGGACAAGAAGTGATCTTGACTTTGGCCAACAAATCACAACTTGGACAAGACACACGATATGGAACAAAGCCTTCATGATTCAAACACATCCGCGATGGACAAAGGTCTTGACTTTGGCCAACAAACCAGTGCCAATCTTGGATCTTGAGTAAGAATCACTCGTAAATTGGCAACCATTTGTTATTTCTTTGTTAGGTCTCATCATACAAACACCCTAAGCATGCATTCTAAAAGCATAATAAGGCGCGGAAATAAATTAATAATGATATGCGGATGGATATCTCACAGATTGTTCCTAGAACAAATCACTCTCTTTCCTCTCCCCGGCTAGCACTATTCTACTTCTACCCCAATTACATAATACAATTAAAGAAACCTCATTAACATTGAGGGGAATTAGGTGAGAAGAGAAACAAAGAATCAGAGAGATAAGGCTGGACACGCAGGTCCAATTTAATAAATTCTAATTTACAACAATTTCCAAAATTGCCCTTTCCCTTCTAATATCCATCTGATATACATTATTCATTCAACACATCCATGTATTCACACAAAGCATGTTATTCAATCAATCTAATCCAATTATTAATCTTGAATTAAGTGATCATCCAATGTTCAAACAACGATTTGATTTTGCGCGAGTCCAACTCGTTTAGAATAAGTACTCAAGTACGAATTCTTGAATTATATCGAACTACAATTTAAATCTAATTTAATTCGTATTCAATACTAATTTCATATTTAATTCCAAATTAAATAACTACACTTTTTAATGTGCTTTAAGACTTAGATTCCAAATCTAATCTAAATGGGTCTCAAAGCCCAATTAACATCCAATGTAGTTTAATTAAGTCCATGGGCTTTCAATTAATTTCTTAAGGCATGGACTTTGGTCAATATGGGTCAAACCCAAATACCAAAGCCCAATTAAGGAATCACCCTATTTGCCAAGAAACCAATTCGGCCCATAAGGCCCAATTAAACATAAAAGGCCCATTTGTCATATTTGGACTTAATGGAATGATTTAGGCCCAATTTGGATCCAATCCAATTGACCTAAACCAACTTGGCCCAACCAAGCCCATTAGGCCCAAACAACATATAAGCCCAATTCTAAATTAAGCCCAACTAATTAATTTTAATTTTCCAAATTTCAAAATCAATTAATTAAAGTGTATTAATCAATAATTATCTAAATTAATTTTCCAAAATATAATTTAATCAATTAATCATGTATTAATTTGTTCAACACATGTCCAACATTTTGAAACAAAAAATCATCTCATTTCATGCTCCATAGCTCACGGCATTTTAGGGTTTTTTACGTTCGATTTCGATTTCAATCCGATTGAATCTCAAATCAACATATCCATGTTTTTTCAACTCATCCAATGATCAAAAAACAAAAATACCATGACTTTAAGGCTATACATACATTCGGCCAAGCCTATAATTTGGGCAAAATTGATCCAATTAATTTTTCATCAATGATCACATATAACTCCAAGTTATCCATATACACAAGCATGCTCAAACAAACAATTTGGTTAAATCATGCTCAAATCCAATTTATCCAATTTTAGTATATAAACCCTAATCTTATTTCATGCTCAAATTAGGGTTTTTGATACCATTGTTGGTTTCTAGGCAATTCCCAAGATCATATTTAAGCATAAAAACATGTGAATACAAAGGAGATATGGCGGAATCATACTACTCACTTGAACGGTTTTAAGATGCTTGAACACAAAAAATTTCTCTTCTTAAGATTTTCGGCCAGGTCATCTTTTGTTGTTGATCTCCAAGCTCCAAGCTTTGATGGTGATTCCAAGCTCAAGGTTGGTTTCCCTATCACCTTAGAATGATTCTTCAAGTGTTAGCTTTGAAAAAAATTGCAACAAAAATTTTCCCTTAAGCCTTGGAGGATTCGGCCAACGTGAGAGGTTGAGAGAGTTAGTGTTCTTTTTTTTTCTAAAACAAATTACCAATTCCAAAGTCAACACACAAAATAGTATATGCTTTTTCCAAAATCATAAAGCATTTGGAGGAAATAAGCATTCAATGCTTTCAACTACCACTTTCATGAATAGTGACTGGTTGTCATCACAAAAGGTGACTTGACTTCCATCACTAAGTGACAAGCGATGTGACTTGTTGGGCCCCCCCGCTTATTTCAAATACGAGTGGGCCCGCAAACACATTCCGGGCTCGGGTTCGTTAATTCGAATTAACGAATTTTCCGTTGCGACGTAATTAAATCAAATTTAATTAAATAATTATGCCTAGCAAAATTACTATTCACGTCGCTCGCGAATTAATTCTAAATCAATTTGTTAGCCCGAATTAAAATCCAATTTTAATTCCGCGTCGAAATCTAATTTTATTTAATATATATCGAATATATTAGAGAGAGAATTATTAATTTCAAATTAATCATTCTCTCTCTTCAAATAGTATTTTATCCCAGATAAAATCTCTCTGCAATTAATCCTAGATTAATTATGTTCGAATCATACGTCATCGGTGAATCTTCGGAAGCGACCCATGAGATCCCTGGATATGTTGGCAGTAATCGGACTATCCGAACACGTACGTACCTCGTACTATATTTTTACTGATTTACGAGACATGGTTGGCTTCTAGCAAAGCACCGTGACTACCCAATTCTCCAGAAATATTCTTAATGGAATATATAATCTATATCAGGCGTAGTATACATAGTATTGCGTATTGTGATCCAGTATCGGATGTCACATGCAAGGCATGGGGCTGGAATAGTGTATGCCCCGTACGAAGCATATTTCGGACTACAAACAACTAGTCTCTTTAATCGGATAATCATGACCTTGTCATATTATCCCGATGGTTGCAACCAATTTAGAGTACTAGTTTTGTATCCCTGCGTGATCATCATCTCCATATGAATGAAGTGATACTTCCATCTTGACATCACACCCAATACACTACGATTCTCAATAAACCCAGAAGAGGCGTACACAGAACCTGTTAAAGTCCTGGACGACCAAAACCAAAGTGTATTGATTGTCGCAAGTACTAGCGATGCAAGTCTCAGGTTAAGACCAAATACACCTACCCTGATGCGGATTCCCATAGACACATAGTCATACTATTACTACCAATGGGATTCCGCGGAGTCTATCCAGAGCGAAAATATTTCCGTACCATCGGTAAACACAACCTCCTATCACACTTGTATAAGTATCCAATACTTAAATATATGAGAAATATGTCATTACGCTTCCATAACACGCACAAGTGCAATACTAGTCTATTTCGCATTATCGATGTCCAGTCTCGATAATACTACGACTAGGGATATTCAATGATTTAACCTTTATGGATTGATATTGTCTCGTATCTTAAATCTGGAACTAATCATAGGGACTTTTATCATTTATATATTCAAGTAATCATATTACAAATGATAAAATGCAATTTCATTGCTACATAGTTAATTTGTACAAAAACCACAATGTCTTTTACAAATAGTGACTCTATGGGTCATAATTGTCTAACAATTCTTTCATCTGGAACTAGAATCACTGCAATCCGATATGAGGTAAAATTTATGGCCAAAATATGAAAATGCGCAAAGTTAGATTTTTGAAATTGTACACCGTTAGAACGCCCTTTTAATTTTTTTACCTTCAAAATCCAAATGTCCGTTTATTTTCTAATTATGTATACAAAGTATTATTTCACCTATATAAGAAATAAAAATCACAATAAGAATATATATAACATAAATTTAATTATTATTTTACAAGTGTACTAAATTAAGGGGATTAATGAAATTATAAGTGTAAAATGATTAGTTTCTTTTTATTAAGTGTACACTTTTTAATGTTCATCAGTTAGCATTCCCAGCTATTCATTCAACTTATTCCTAAAATACAAAGTTTACGAAATGTAATAAACACGAAATCATACCGAGTAAATTAAAGAATAAATTAAAATGATATAGGAGTTTGTTAAATACAAAAAATTAAGATCATCACATATATACGACCATCGTTATGATAAAATTTTTGTCCTTTATTAATGAAAATTATTAGAACTTTTTAATTTCATCTGGTCTTTTCCAATATAACCTTATTGTATAAAATACATTCTTTTTTATATCTCTACATATTACAATCTGGATAGAACTGCAACCATTCATAATGGAATGAACTATATTTATAACTTTCGAATTTGAAGATTCTCATATTCAAATCATAGTCACAACAAATTTTGATTATTACTCTTTTAAATTTTATCCATACATATATGTTTGTAACATTTTACGTAGACATATATATTAATTTAAAGCTATATAAATAATCATATAATTTTCATGAATTTTATAAAGCAAATCAAAATGCATACATGAAATAAAATTGAATCATAAATTTATTAATCAATCATATTTTGAACACATTTTCTTGTCAAACATAAAAAAAAAAAACCCTACAAACTCCCACTTGCCCTAAAGCAAATAAGACATGTCTCTAAGTCCCAATTCTTTTAGATGTCCCTTAAAACTCTTGTAGACAGCGTTTAGGTAAAAGGATTGGCTAGATTCTTTACAGATGGAATCTTCATAACAGCCACGTCTCCACGTTGAACTATGTCCCTAATCACATGATATTTCCTCTAATAATGTTTTGATCTCTTCTGGCTTCTTGGTTCTTTGAATTTAGTCACTTTCACCATTATTATCACAATAAAGTGGCAATAGTTTGTTCATATCTAGAACCACTTCCAAATCGGTAAAGAACTTTCGGAGCTAAACCGCTTCTTTAGCAGCTTCACAAGCTTCCACATATTTGGATTACATAGTTGAATCAACAACACATGATTGTTTGATGCTTCTCCAAACTATAGTCAACCACCAAGAGTGAATACTGATCCAAATATCGACTTTCGATCATCTATATCTGATTGAAAATCAAAATCAGTATATCCAGTCGGAATCAAATCCCTACCTGAATAAACAAGCATATAGTTTCTCGTTCTTCGTAGATACTTGAGAATATGCTTAACTACTACCCAGTGATCTAATCATGGGTTTGACTAAAAATGACTAATTATTCTCACTGTATAGTATATGTCAGGTCTTGTGCATAGCATAACATACATCAAGCTCCCCACAGCCGACAAATATGGAATTTGTCTCATATGTTCTTTCCATTGGGGTGTCGAATGACACAACCTCTTAGAAATAATAACTCCATGACGAGAAGGTAAATTAACTTTCTTAGAGTTATGCATTGAATATCTAACAAACATCTTGTCAATATATAGTGCCTGAGACAGGGCTAGTAGTGTTTTCTTGCGATCTCTAATATGGCGAATCCCAAGAATATAGCTTGATTCTCCAAAACTTTCATTTAGAATTGTTCGTCAGCCAAGTCTTTACGTTTGATAATAGTTCAACATTATTCCCAAAAAGCAGAATACCATCAACTTAAAGTACTTGAAAGACCGCTCGTTTGTCCTTGATGAATTTATAAACACAAATTCATCAGGATTTGGGATAAAGCCATAGGATTTGATCGCCTCTTAAAATATCATGTTCCAAGATCTGTATGCTTACTTAAGTCTGTAGATAGACCTTTGCAACTTGCAAACCTTTTATTTTTCATCATTGCTTATAAAACCTTAAGGGAACTGTATATAGATGGTCTCTTCAAGATAGCCATTCAAAAAGGTCATCTTGACATCCATCTGCCAAATTTCATAATCATAATGAGCAGCAATGGAAAGCAAGATTGGAATAGATTTCAGAATGACTACTGGTGAAAAAATTCCTCATAGTCAACTCTTTTTTTTGGTATAACCCTTTGCCACTAGTGTATGACACAGAAATCGGTGACGCTGTTTCAGGATCGCGGCCTGGCTGGGAGTACGGAGTAGCCCACTGGGGACTACACCGGAGAAAAAAATGGAGTCGCCACCCGTGTGAACCGGGAAAATGATTAAGGCCGCCTCACCCACCCCTCGCAAGGGAAGACCTCAAACCGTTGGGTTCAGAATGGTCCCTTACTTATGCCACTTGTAATGAAATGATTTGTGCAATAATTTAATCGGATCTACGCAACATACATATGTAAGATCGACCTATATCTAAAGCTGCATACAACCTATGTCTAAGTTCATGAACATAAAGGTAAATCCTATGTCTAAGTTTGCATGCATAAAAGTAAGTCGGCATAACGGCAAGCACGCAAGCACATAAACGCATCAAATCAATAAACACGACAATATAAATAAATAACAACCTAAACATAAACGTAATTAAATT
>SKCR01000237.1:0-87186 GCA_019454045.1 Zanthoxylum bungeanum
CTTTCTCCTTCTTCTCCTTCTTCTCCTTCTTTCCTCTTCTCCTTCTTCTTCTCTGCTTCTTCTTATTCTTCTTCTCTTCTCTTCTCCAGCCTCTTCTCTTCTCCTTCTTCTTCTTCTTCTTCTTCTTCTTCTTCTTCTTCTTCTTCTTCGTCTATTCTTCTCCTTCTTCTCTTTTCTTCTTCTTCTTCTTCGTCTTATTCTTCTCCTTCTTCTTCTTCTTCTTCTCGTTCAACGCGGGAAGTTGTTACTCTCGACCTTAGATTTCTAAAGATTTAAATTTCATAAAAATCGGAGATCGTATGAAAACTTATGGCCCAAATATCATGGGCTATCTGTCATAGAACATCATACAATTTCGTATCAAAATTTCGAAGAATTTACCGATTGTCCCCAAAGTCATTTCATGAGTGTATATGGGTTCGAACATAATTTATATTATGTATCATGCACCCCACAATATAATAGTAGTCGAGACCACCAGATGTTACAAATTCCCCCCTTAAATAGTATTCATCCTCAAATCCCTTCTAATGCTAAACTTTTTAGGTCCGACTTAGTTTAAAGGTATCTGACCACTACTACTCTTATATTCATTTACTTTTTTTTTGCTATACTGATCAAGAACTCAATATTATGACTTCTGGGAATCTCTTATCTTGATATTCTCTATTCAATTATTGTAGATGGATGTTTAATCGTTTTAAAGTTCCTTTGTAACCCTTCTTCCTCATGTAGAAATGTAGTATGTATATTATACATATTATCTATACAGAGATGTATTACTTCATAGAACTTATCATCCATAGAATTTATTTATCTCTTACTCTACCCTTCTTGACATCCTGACAATGTGTACTAAGGGAACTTCATTTCTTAGGGTATGAACTATGTTCTTCTCGAACTGGTGTCCAAGTAGATTACTTCTTTCTATCTAATACTCTATGACTATATTTTACTTATTACCTTTTTTTCTTTAAGGTAAATAATATTTCTTAAGACTTCTTCGATAGTAGCTCGTCTGATTATGCTTCCACCCAAGTATATTGAACTTGTAATACCCTGAACGAAATGATGCAATTGTTGTAATATGATTGGAAATAAAATTGATCCAATTGAATCCTTGATCCTCAATAATAATATCTAATCCATATGGGAGAATTTATACCAATTCGATACATTCGTATAAAATCGCACTAATGTCACGTGACTTTACTGAATGTGTAACTGAAATTTTCGTAGTTAGTTGTGCTCACTTCTCTGAGGATACCTAAGTCTCATAATGTTAACTATCATAGCATTAGCTACTCAATTCTATATTCTCTCTTTGCTAAGTTCAATTGCTTATTGGCTTCGCCCTTCAAGTTCTCTTAACTCTGTTTATTTTCGTGGCTTAAGGCTCATTGGATCCTGGTCAAACTGCTCATGCACTTCTACCTTACTGTTATTATTTATTGTTGCCTCTAATATTTAGGATACGAAAGTACCTATCTTAGGCTTAAGTGTATGTACAATTTATGCTTTAAACCGTATTCCTTACGATAACATGGATGTTAACGACTCATTTTTTGTATACTGTTCATACTCTTTTATACTTTCAAATTTGTAGCTAATATAATTCTAGTTAACCATCATTTTTCTCTGATTCGATCTCGTTACCTGATTGTACTCTAAAATATCCCACTCATACTTATTCTCATGGTCTGATACTATTAGGTATTGTCATGGTCTAAATAATATTCATAAACTTAGTCTCATTAGCCCTTTTACGCTATACTTTAATAAATTTGTCTCAAGTGACCTTAAGCCTCAACTTCTTGGTCCTTGTTATCTTTCCTCCAATCTATATTTAATAGAATTTGGTTTTATACTAATATCTAAAGGCTCGCTGCTATGCTTTCACAATCTACTCTGCTGCTCTGTTTATATCTGAACCTCTTGTGTTCTATGTCTTTGTCTCCTTATCTAAGGATATGATCTTTTACATGCCCCTCGTCATGTCTACACTGGTTCTGTTGTATATTGTTATTGCTTAACTACTAATTTCTCTCTTCATCGTTTCACTGGACAGTTTCTCTCCCAAATCCTTTACTTAGAGTTATTTTCCTCTATTATTATGATTTTTTACTATATCTGAAGGTTTTATATTTCGGTCTCCTTCTATTTACATATTCACTTGTTTCTGGGAGTGTCTTGAGGTGAACATCGAAATCCTTCTTTACTGTGGTTGTCAAACAAGGGTTGGAAGGGTAGGGATTGGTCATTAAGCCTTTCTGATTATGGTGATCTCACTAGTTACCTGTGTTGTAGTTGCACGCGCTGGTCATCTATAAGTCTATGACTCCCGTGTTTACATATATGGTGTTGGTTCCCACACTAAGGTACTTCTGCTAGGTACAATATGAATTTCATGCTTCAACTTTACTCCCGATCCATTTTCCAATCATCGATCATACTACCTCTTATTGTGAACTTCTTTTAGAGTCATGTTATCTAAAAAATCTATCATGATGCCTCTGCACTTCTTCCTAATAGTCTCTGTTGCTTAACTGTCTTAAGTCGTTACCCTCTCTCAAAGTCCTACCATACTCCTTTTGTTATTCTTTCTTATGAAGTTTACATTTCATTCTTATCTTAGTTCCTTGAACTCCTTACGTCTTTACTCCCATGGGAAATCCATTAACTTCGATTGCTTAGGACATCTCTACTAAGTCTTTTAGTTCGGGTGCTATTCTCCTACTAGGTCTTCTATCTAAATACAATGAGGCTCCTTATAAGTTATATACTATATTCCTGAGAGTCGCTCTCTCTGGTCCCTTCGCTCTTTTGAGCCCTTATTCCCTTAAGGGCTTCCAATTCAACGATGACTTCTAGATTTGGCTCGATACGACTTCAAAACTATCTATCTCATATAGAATATTGCCATCTCATGATTCTTATCTATATTCTGTTGAACACTTTGCTTCAACCATTTTGCTATCTCGTGATCTGTCCATCCTATCAAGTACTCTTCTATACTTGTCCAACTTTTTACTGGGCTCTAAGTTGGGGGTGAACACATGTTCGCATGTTTAATTAGGTGTCTATATACTTACTAGAGTAGAGGTATTGGAAAGAAGAGTTGTCATTTGTTCTGCTGTGATCTGGATCGACTACTCCATGTCTTAGGGTTCCACAACTTTTATTACATATTCTGAGGCCTCCATTGACTTCTGTCTTCAAGCTACACATTATATGTTACTATCTGTACTGAATTTCATTGTCACTTTCCATATCCTTCTATATTATCTATTCCCCTGACTTTTCTCTTGGCTATAAGGTATGTTACCAAGACTAGTGATGACTCATCCTTATTGGCTATTTCTAAATTTATGCTCTTGTCATAGACTACGGCTTTAACATTTAATCTGACTATTCATACTGATACTTTTGTTAACTTCCGAATGTCTCCATTCTCATGGGTCTTATACTCATTAAACTTACAAGAATTTCCATTGGCATTGGTCTGATATGCAAATTTGCCTATCTAGGATTATGGCAGGTTATTTCTTCCAATCTTCGGAAACTTTTTTGGATCTTTTCTAGGCAATCTATCTTTTATTGTTTGGTACATGTGTCTTAGAATTTATCATATGGTATTGAGTTTTCTTACGATTTTATCTATCTAGGTTGGGAAAGGCTTGAACATGTATCTTTACGTTTCTACGGATGTCGATGTTCTTTGTTCTGATATTCTATCTCTTGGCAGAGTCTATTACTCATATAGGATTGGTATGCGATAGACTCCTTCAAGACAGCTTCTTCAATCGGTATTACTGAGGGGTGAGAATCTAGGTAGCTTAGAGTCGTATCTATGTCGGGTTGCTTGGGGTAGACCCGACCATGGTTCTGGTTCCGAACTGGTTGGAACCGGACGGTTTCAGTTCCGATTCCAGAATTAGAACCGCATCATGATCGGTTCCGTTAGGGTTCTGACCCTAACCAAACCGGTTAGAACTGAACTGTTCCAGCGGTTCCAACAAGAATCGTAAGGTTCCGACTAGGGTTCCAACCCTTTGTCCCCGACGACTAGTAGCCGTTGGGCTGGGGTAGGGAGCCCAACGGCTCTCTACCCCCAACATATAAATATATACGTTAAAAAAATTAATAATAATTTATATTTCCCAAATTACCCCTAATAATAGTAATAAAACGGTTAATTTTAGGGGTATTTTAGGTATCACAAAAATATTCTAAAAATGTATAAATATGTGTCATTTTTCATTATTTCAACACACCAATTTCTCAATTCTCAATTCTCTCAATTCCTACAATTCTCATGTTCTCAATCTCTCATTTACAATTACAAATTACAATTTATCATTCTCAATTCTCTAATTCTTTAAAAATTCTTAAACAACAAATGGCAAGCTCATCTGAGAACACAATGTCAAATGTGCCAAAGTAAGAGAGCGGCCATAATATCGGTTCACGGAGCAGAGAAGTTAAGTCTCATTCCTCGGATGTTTTCAAAATTCATTTTCATTTAATCGATACTGCAAATGAAGGTTCAAGAGCAATATGCAACCATTGTGAGGTTTCTTACAAATTTACTGGTGGATACGACAATATGATCAAGCACCATCATGTCGTTGAGCTTGGACTTGATACGACGTAAACTCAAATGGCCAGGTACGCATCATCTAGTAGAGGTACTAGTTCTTTAGATTTATTTAAATATTCTGATACTAAAAATAGAGAAGAATTTGCTAAATTAACTTGTATGACACATCTTTCTTTAAGTTTTGGTGAAAAACATCCATTTACTAATTACGTTCAAAATGCTTTAAATCCTGCTGCTTGTAGAATAAACTCGAAATACAACAAAACGTCAAATTATTAAATTATACAAATATGGTAAATTTATTTTAAATGAAACATTTAGAGATATTAAAGGTCGTCTTTCTATTTATTATGATATTTGGAGTGACCATTGGCGAAGACACTCATACATGGGTGTGACGTGTCATTAGATGATGCATCATGGAACATGCAAAAATAAATTATTGCATTTAACGTTTGTGTTGAACAACATACTGCACCTGAAGGATACTTAGGCATGTGCAAGCGGAACTAGAGCTGAATGACCAACAGACACTGAAGAATGATGATTGATAATTAAAGAATTGTAAAATTACAATGGGGAAATATCTTAAAATTGTAATGGAAATAAATGAGCTTGATTCCTCTCACCCCTGGAAGATACGTAGGCAACTTATGTTTTAAAAAATTTAAGTTCAAACTCTTGAATTTAATAAAAAAACAATTTAGTTTTTTTAGACAAGAATTTTAAATGTAATTTAATGTAAGTTTATTATATAAATTCAAATTCATAATTTTAAATTAATTTTTCAATCTAAAATTTTTTATAAAAAAAGAACCAAATTGAACCGAAATCGAAACCGGAACCGAACAGTTCAGTTCCGGTTCTGATTCCGGTTCCGGTTCCACTTAAGTGTGGAACCGAAACCGGACCAGAACTTAACCGATCCAATTTCAGTTCCACACTCGTGGATCCAATAACCGTCTAGTTCGGTTCCGGTTCGGAATCGAACTGGACCGTCGGCTAGGTCTAGCTTTGGGTAAGGTAACTAATCATCTCCGCTTACGACCTTCATTTATTTGCTTGCGGGCCTGGGTTTGTGGATCTATAATCTCTTCATTCTTTTTGGCATCTGTTGTCTATTAGAACTCGCAAGTCTAATTCTGATTTCTTGCTTCTTCTATTTTTCTGTCTATCATTCATTACTCGGGAACTTGCTATCTATATGAGGTATTCAAGGCTATTGGATCTACTTGAAGGGATCTTATGATGAGGGAAAGAGTCTTACTAAGAAGGAAAGAATCTTACGAGAAGGGAAAGAACCCTACTTAGGTCTACTTGACATTTTTCTCTTGCTCAAGCTTATTCTATTCTCTTTACTACTATAGGTTCTGATACTTCCTTATCTATCTGTTTCTGTATCTTTACCTCTAATTGCCTCTGGTTGCTCTGAGTATCTGTATATCATACTTTTTTTTAACTTTCTCTTTCTTTTTTACTCTCTTAAATGAACATTTTAAGAACCCCACTAGCCGTCCTCATAACTTGTCTTGAACTTTTGCTAATATGCCAATACAACTATAGAAGAATCCTTAACTAGAATAAGGATTTTGGTTACTTTTACTAGGAAGAGAATTCAGATAACTTGGGAATTCCTACTAACCTGTCTATAGTGCTTGAGGACGTACTCGAGAATCAGATACTGGAGAGGTAGTTCCTCGCATACTAGTATCCCGGGCATACTACGTATACAAGACCCCAACACTCTACCCATTGCAGTCACATACTCCCAAGACCACGCTCTGATACCATCTTTGTAACATCCCTCTCCAGGAGATGCTACCGGCAGGGAATAAGACGTATTATCCCCCTTAGCCTCTGACCTTCTGATCCTGGTGAAAACTATTAAATTTTATCTCATACATAAACTCATGCATAAAGACCATTTCCTAACTTCATAACATGGAATACACCTTAAATACTCATACTATATACTAATAACATACATAATCTCTACTATACAACAGACTCAGACGGTAATACAGCTCCGACTCGACCTGGTGGACTCAAACCCTCTAGTGACTGCTATCGGTATCCATCCTCTCGAGCTCGTCCTTTGGGTATACCAGCAAAACAAAGAAACTGTGAGTGGGGGGTTAGATCTTTTGAACGGTCTAGTGAGTGGACAGTTTAAAATAGGAATTAAAATGCTTTTGAAAATTCATGGTTTTAAAATCAAATCCATCTCAAATCATCTCTTCTAAAATCTCTTTCATTATCTGAAAATAATTTTCTTTATGGAAAAATTTTCTGGAAACTTCTTTTGGTCTGTAAATTTATGAAATTCTCCTAAAATAATTTCTTAAGAAAACTCTTCCTTAAAACCATCTTTTTTTGTAAGTTTGTCTCTGAAAATCCGTTACTCAAAATCTACTTCTGAAAAAACTGTATTTGAATGTCTGCTGAAAACCTGACGCATGGGGGTGTTACGTATCGCCGTCCCCCCATACGCCTAACTAGTGGTCTTGGGGCGTCACGTATCTCCGTCCCCCAAGCCACTGAACTAGAGCCAGGAGTACTGATCCATGCTACTACCTGAACCTGAAACTAGGGTCTAGGGGAGTTACGTATCGCCGTCCCCCTAGGACTGAATCTAGGAACTTGAGGGGTTACGTATCGCCATCCCCCTAGTCCAGCTCTATATGTGCACATGTTCTCTGAGTCCGTCAGTTCCATGTCTGAGTTAGTTACAACTGAGGTGGGTTTTTCCCACATGCCTCGAAAATCATAAAACTCAAGCTTTTTGAAAAAAATATCTCTAAAACATCATTAATCGTAAAACAACTGAAATCGAACTTTGGCTAATGCCCTATGTATTTTAAAAGTAAGTCTTATATCGAAAACAACTTAAATGAAATCAGTTGAGAAAAAGGTCCAGTCACCAATCAATCTGCATTACCCTTAACCTTGAATGTAACTGGGTTACTTTTGATCCTGGATGTAACTGAAAGGATTTCTACGGAAAACAAATATGTCATGTATTCAAGTACGACTAGTATAAGAAACGAATAAGCTAATCATTGTCATGGATGTAGGGCTTAAATATATGTTGATTTGAAACCCTAAGAGTGGCCTCTATCATTGTAGGATGAAATTGAAATGGCTAACATAATAATGGGAAATGGCCACGCGTCGCGACACCGGCCGATGTGGGAGTCGCGACGCCCACACAGGTAAAGTTAAGGCAGAAAGCTTCCCTATTTCACGTCGTGACGCAAGGTTGGGCATCGCGACTCCCACACCCGCCGCGATGCTAAATGTTAAGCATCATGATATCCACCAAACAAAGACGAGGCAATGTGCTCCCTCTGCTTTCCGTGTCACGACGCTAGTCCTTGGGCGTTGCGATGCTCATAATCCATAACCAAATCAGGGAATAACTTTCCAGTATGCATAGCGACACCAAGAACGTGCGTCGCCACGCCAGCCTATTTTCAGGACTCAACTTCAACTTTTCCATGTCTAGTTTACCCAATTGCACCTCTAATACCTTCAAACTACAACTATACAAAAACAATTCTTTAAACTTCCATATTAAAGCATGCTAAACCAACACTCCATCATCAACTTAACCCTTTAATCTTCATAACCCCAACTTAACTCAATGCTTAGCATTAATAAATTTGACCATTTCTTAATACAAAATCCACTACCTAGTTGATTATCCATCTTAATGAAATCTCTAACATGCTTATAACACTTGCATAACATCACCATATCAAAACTTCACAATTCAAGTGTTGGGTCAAAATGGCCTTACCTTAACTTACTTGGTTTCCTTCACTCTTCAAGTCTTCAATGGTTGCTCTTCTTCTTCTTAGCTTGTTATGTGAGGATTTGTATTTGTTTCCCCTTCTTTCTTTCTTCGTTCTTTCTTTCTTTTACTTCTTCTTCTCACATTTCTCTATTCTTCTCAAATATTGGGCATTAGTAATTAATATCCCTTATTTATAATAGGGGATGATTTGGTTGATTTTCATAATGTTAAATGAAAAAAATTAGAACTTTTGAAAGATTTTGAGAATTCTCTAAATAGGTCTACGGGTACTATTCATCTGAAATTATGAGTTGCATTTCGACCTATTTTTGGTTCGAATTTGGAAAATATTCAACACGAAAGTTATAGCTTTCGATCTTATATTTTCGATAATATAAAGTTCATAAAAATCGGAGATGGTATGAAAAAGTTATGGCCTAAATATCATAGGCTGTTCGGAATGGAACACCGTACAATTTCGTATCGGAATTTTGAAGAATTTACCGATTGTCCCTAAAGTCATTTCTGTTGGATAATATGACCCATAGCGTCACTATTTGCACAGATCATTGTGTTGCTGTAGCAAATTAACTGTGTAACAAGGAAATTGCACTCTCGTCATTTGTGATTAGATCACCATAGATTATATAATGAAGAGAGGTCCCTATGATTAGTTCCTGGATTGAGATGATATGAGACAGTATCAGTCCACGAAGGATTAATCATTAAATTTCCCTAGCCGTAGTATTATCGAGACTGGACATCGATAATGCGGAATAGGCTAGTATTGCACTTGTGCGCGTTGTGAGGGCACAACGGCATAGTTCTCATATATATAAGTATTGGATACTTGTGCAAGTGCGATAGGAGGTCGTGTTTCACCGATGGTACGGGAAACAGCTTCGCTCTGGATAGACCCTTCGGAATCCCATTGGTATTATGACTAGGTGTCTATGGGAGGCCGGAAATCAAGGTTAGGTGTGTATAGTCTTAACCTGAGACTTGCATCGCTAATACTTACGGACAATCGGTAAACTTTGGTTTTGGTGGTTGGGGGATCTTAACTGGTTCTGTGTTCACCTCTTCTGGGTTTATCAGGAATCGTAGGTATTGGACGTGATGTCAAGACGGAAGTATCACTCCAGTCATAGTGGAGATGATGTCACACAGGATACGGTATTAGTGCTCTTAAGTGATGCCCATCCAATCGTGATATTATGACCAGGTCATGAATATCCGATTATAGAGACTAGTTACCAGACATCCGATATGTGTTTCGGACGGGGCAGACACTTATCCAGCCCCAGCCCTAGCACGTGATTATCCGATACTGGGCCGATATGCACAATACAATTGTATACTACGCTTGATACAGATCTTAATATTCTTATAAGGATATGTCCGGAGAATTGGGTAGACTTGGTGCTTTGCTAGAAGTCGACCTTGTCTCGTAAATCGGTAGGGTAGTAGAACGTAGTATTGGTACGTACGTGATTCGGATACTCCGACGACCGTATTTACTGCCAACTTATCCGGAGATCTCATGGGTCGCTTCCCGATAATCCACCGATGACGCACAACTCGCACTCTTGAATAATCTGGGATTATATAGAAGAGAGAGAAAATTAATCTAGGATTAATAACGGAGATATTTTATCCGGGATAAAATGTCGTCGTCAGAGAGAGAGATGAGAACGATTAATTTGGAATTTATTGATAAAATTATTATATTCGATATAATAATCGAAATTCGATTTCGACGCGAAATTAAAATTAGATTTTAATTCGGGCAAACGAGTTAATTTAGAATTAATTCGTTAGCGACGTAAATAATAATTTCGCTAGGCGCAATTATTTATTTAAATTCGATTTAATTAACGTCGCGACGTAAGTTCGGTATTTCGGAAATATCGAACCCGAATGCGTGAGAGTGCACGTGGGCCCACTTTCATTTGGAAACGTGTGGGGCCCACATGACACATGTCATATTATGCATATTTAATTCTAATGCATTGCATGGAGATAGTGTACAATGCACTCAATGGTTTTGCATGGAAATTGAGTGTTTGACACTCTAAGCCATTGCATGATTGTGTCATAGTTTATTATTAATTTAATAAATATTATGGCATAAATATAAATTGATTTTTGGTAACAAAAATTATAAGAAAAATCTCTCTAAAATTCTCTCTTCTCCCACGCCAAACACACAAAGTGTGGACTTTTTTGACTGGTGGGCGTGACTTTAGGGGAGCAAGGGTTGGGTTTTCATGGTGAAAACCACAAGTGCTAGCACACTACGAGTCTTGCGAAGGTGGTAGGGAGGTTCACCCATGAGCCGGGATCCGTCGGATGAGGCTTGGAGCTCCGTTCATCATCTCAAAATTTTGTTTTGGAGGACAGTGGGCTGCTGTGCAGTGGGCGCACCAAGGAGTGAGTTTCTTGGTTCGATTCGTCTTCAATTCGACATAACCGATCAATGTGAGTATTCCGCTACCTCCGTTGGTGTGCTCAAGCATGTTTTCATGTCTTGTTTGATCTTGGGACCTTAGAAAAACTCAACAATGGCATCAAGAGCTAATGTTGCAAGCATGAAAAATGTAGGGCTTAAAATTTTGGTAAATGTTTGTTGAGCATGATTTGAATAAATTGATTGTTTAAGTATGCTTATAACATGTTTAATTTCATTTTGGTTGGACCAATTTGTTGAAAAATGATTTGGAATTATTTTCCCCAAATAGATGACCTTGGCCGAATGTGTATTGATTATTGGAGTTCTGGAATTTTTCATTTTAATTCATTGGATGAGTTATAATGATAAAGGATGATGTTAATTTGAAGTCAATTTGATTGAATTTTTGAGTTGAACAAAAATCCCCAAAATATACCTTGGCCGAATGTGTGTATATGCCCTAATGTCTTGGTGATTTTGATTTTGTGACATTGGATGTGTATGAAATCATTTAGGATGTTGATTTAATGTCGATTGTGGATTCGATTGGATGGAAACCGAATCGGACACAAAATCACCTTCCTTGGCCGAGAGCATTGAAGCATGTTTATGGGTTTGATTTTTCATTTTGTGTGTTGGACATATGATAATGAATTAAGCATGATTAATTGGACTAATTTGGTGCTTCGGAAATATCAATTTAGGTTATTAATCATCGTAATGCACTTTAGGTAATTAAATTGCGTAATTGGATTAGTGTAATTTAATTATTTAGGCTTAAATTGGATTTGGGCTTGAATTGTTGTAATTGGGCCTTTTGGGCTTGATTTATCAAGTTTGGTTTAGGCCAAGTGGATTGGATCCAATTGGGCCCAAAACCTTAACCATAAAGCCCAATTGTGACTAATGAACCTTTAATGTTCAATTGGGCCTAATGGGCCAAGATTGATTTATGGGCTTATGGGGTAAATCCCGGATTGGACTTTGGTTATCGGTTTGACCCGAGTTGACCAAAAGTCCACGCCTTAAGAAATCAATCAAAAGCCCATTGGACTTTAATTGAATTGACGTTGGACGTTAATCGGTCTTTGAGACGAGTTACGATTAGATTTGGAATTTAAATCGTAAAAGGTTTATAAATAAAGTGTAATATTTAATTTGGAATGAATAGTGAATGTATTATATTAAATACATGTTAAATTAGATTTAATGATGTAGTTTAATTTAATTCATGAATTCGTACTTTAAGTACTTATTCGCAAAAACGAGTTTGACTCGAACAAAATCAAATCGTTGTTTGAACATTGGATGATCACTTAATTTCAGATTAATTAATTTGATTAGATTGATTGATAGCATGCTTATGTGTGTGAATACGTGGTTGTGTGAATGAATAATGCATATCGGATGGATATTAGATGGGTGGGCAATTTTAGAAATTGTTGTAATAAATTCGATTTATTAAATTGGACCTGCGTGTCCAGCCTTATCACCTTCTTTCTCTTTGTATTATCTTCTCACCTATTCCCCTCTATATATATGAGGTTTCTTTAGAAGTGTAGTGTAACGGGTAGAAGTAGTACAAGTGCTAGCTTGAGTGAGAAGGGAGAGATTTGATCTAGGATCAATGTGTTAAGTATCCATCCGCATATCATTATTATTTTATTTCATACTCGCTTTATTATGTATTTAGAATGCATGTTTAAGGGTGTATGATGATGATGGACCTTAACAAAGATAATTAAATTGGTAGCCAATTTGCACGCGAAAATCCCTCAATCTATTAAGCAAATATCCTTCCATTGAATGATTCTTGTTCAAGATCCGAAGTTGGCATTGGTTTGTTTTTGACCAAAGTCAAGACCTTTGTCAATCAAGGATGTACTTGAATCATGAGAGTTTTGTTGCATATCGGTGTCTTGTCCAAATCGTGATTTTTTATTGGCCAAAGTCAAGATCACTTTTTGTCCAATGACATTGATTACGAAACTTTCCTCGTCAATGGGTCCCGCTTAACTGGAATCATTAGGTTGGTTGTTTTGGCCAAAGCCAAGGCCTAGATGATTCGGAGGATAGGGTTAGGAAAATGTAATGGATATATTGACATCATACATATGTTTCGGACTTGGATGTCCACCTAACCGGATCTAGGAATTGGATGAGATCCAATTGATCTGTGAGATCTACCTAGTTAAATAGCATACAGCTTTTATTGGCCAAAGTCAAAGTTGTGTGTTATTTAATAGGATCCTAGCCCACTAGGAAACACGGTTTCCCGAGTACTCCACAGAGGGTTAGAGGCTCGACGAAAAATAGTGGGAGGCAAGTATTGAATTTGCAACATTCGTTCGAATACTCGCTAAACACGCTCATTTTATTTTACTCGTCATATTAATTAAAAGTATTAGTCGGACTAATATTTATGTTATTTTAAAAATTATATATAGTTGGACTATATACAAACTCATTCAATAATAGTTGATTTTATAATGGATTATAGTATCAATATAATTGAAATAAAATGATAGTTGATTTTAAATTGGATTATAGTAATCAATATTAAAATTATAGTTGATTTTATAATTGGATTATAGTAATCAATATAATTGAATTAAAATGATAGTTGATTTTATAATAGATTATAGTAATCAATATTAAAATTATAGTTGATTAAATAATTGGATTATTGTAATCATTATAATAATAGTACCTTATTAAAATTGATTAAATAGTTGGACTATTGAAATCAAGAAAGAATTGAAAAGATGAATATTTAAAATATATAATCCTTGGATTAAATGTTTTAAATGATTAATTTTCAATTGGGATTAATAATAGGTTAATTTATTTGATAAAATAACTTATTATGACTAAGCCCATAATTAAGCAAATAGTGGAGCATAAAGTCTTTGGAAGATTTATGTGATGATGACTTTAGTGCTTAATTATATACTTATAATAAATCTATCTTTAGATTTAAAAGTATTAAAGTTGCAATTAATTGACTATTCTAGTGGAGAAAAAATCAAAGTTTGCAATTGGGCATGTAGCACAAGGTGCACATCGTTTCAATATTCCGAAACCCAAGGCTTGGCCAAAGGTTTGTGAAATATTGAAAATGATAATTGACATATCCCAAAGTGACTACCATTTGGATATGGAAGACACGAAGGAATTAAAGAAAGGGCGATGCTCTAACTTAAAAATATTTGTCAAAGTTATGTTACAACTAGTATTGAAATTAGATTTTAAATACTTAGTGTGGTACTAATACATATATGTATTGACGTTCAGAATCCGCTGTGAGCTGGATACTGGCTTCAAGCGAGATTTCTCTGCGAATTGGAAACAGGACGAAGTCGCTGTTTCGACCGTAGATACCTAAGTTTAGGAAACTACCCTTTGGGTATGTACTTAAATTAGGAAATGTTATAATGTAACTAGTTTAACTAGAGACATTATCTCTATATCAGTGTTTAATCCATTGCGGATAAAACCTTTATATTCTAGAACACTAAAGTGTTTTCATTATATAAAGATGATACTGAGATAAATACATTAGATGTAAATACAGAATTTATATTTTGAATATAAATAAAATCTCAAACATATAAAATGACAAATAAATAGCTCAAATTGATTTGATCAATAGAGACTTATTTGTGGCATTGTTGTCTAGGACACAATTAAAGAAGACTTGTATATCCACACTTTTTAAGAGTGGGTACTAGGACTGATTTGACTATTCAAATAAGGTCTACGAATCTAGTTTATTAGGTTAAATACCTAAAATACTATTTACTTGGTAATAGTAAAAGGGCCACCGATCTGTTAGCCCTATTCATGGTGAAGTAAGTGGGCCCATATCTAGCTAGGCTAGTGTTAACATGAATATTTCGTGACCTTAACGGATGTGACATCACGTTATGGTTATGTGTTTCTTTTGAAGAACACAGATCAGAAACTTTTAAGTTTCGACACGAAGTAGAAAAACAGATCGGCTATATATATGCCGCCACGGTAAAACCGTAATGGAAAATACTTAAGCAGTAAGTTTCATACGTACATGAAAGAGTAAGGGTATTTCTTTCAGATGAGGACATGAAAGGTTTATCACGAGTCGCTCTGAGCTACTCTATTTCCTTCAACAGGATATATTAACATGCAAAACGTATTTAGAATAAGGTTCCATATAAATCTGTTTGACAGATATCATATAGGATATAACAGGGAAGAAACGAGGTTTCTCATTCCTAATAATTTGGGTATGCCAGAATAGCATTTTGGATGATACCAAACTAAGGACCCAAATTGGAATAAGTGCCAATATAGGTTATCCTAAGGGAAACCTTAAGTATAGTACTTATAAATCCCACATGAGAACAATGTGATTGTTTCTCAACATGCGGTTTTCCTGAGAGAGAATACCGATATGCAGTGGTCAGTGGGAGGATAGTGATACTCGATGAAAATCGGAGTAACACTGTTCAAGGCACGAAGTCCTTAATGGAACACAAATAGTTCATCTATGATGAATCTATACCATTAATCTTCAAATACACAAGAAATAGTAGATCGGATAGAGTCAGAAAACAACCTAGGGTATGGGGTTTCTGATCTAACCTCATAAAGATGTCAATCTTATGAAGGTATATCCAACCGACTACGTTTTGAGGAAGTGATACAGGTATCGGCTCCTGTTATGGCAAAGTGCCATGAATCCGAAATGGATTCCATGTATAACAACTACTTTTGGATACTAGTTGTTGTACCACAAGGCATTGTGCCTATGGTACATTAAACGTCTTCAAGGAAGACATACATGGAAGGCAACATACCAACGTGCCAAAGCTAGACTTTTGACGAAAAGGTATCGTTATCAACATTATGTTAATAACGGTTCAACCTTTTTTCTTGTTGCCATGGTAAATCCATTTTGAAAATGCTTGTTGATAACTGTATATTTCATTTATGAAATTTGTCAGTTACAGATCAAAATCGCTTTCCTGAAAAGGAAACCTTTTGGAGGATGTTTACAACATCCTGACGATTTTATATACCGACAACAAGGTTTGCGGGTTATTCGATCCATGTTTGGATTGATGCAAGCATAAGGTTCTTGGAACTGTCGTTTTGAAATAATCATAATGGTTTATGATTTGATTCAAAACTAATAATTCTTTTGTATATAAGGAGGTTAGTGGGAGAGCGCACTGACAAGTATATTCCCATAAAGCTATTGTTGAAAGCTTGGCTTTCAATAGAAATTCTCCGTAGAATTCTGGGGAGTAACAACCTTTATTCAAGGAATAAAGATCTAACTGGGATAGATTTGGAGTTGTTAACACTCTCTGCGAAATTGAACATTTAAAATGTACTTGATAGGGTGTCTCATACGCTTCGAGCATATGGAGTCACGATCAGGTCAATCCAAATGACAGTCACTGGATTAAAGATTAAGAACATCTGTTAGTATCTCTAAGAACTAAAGATGCTGTCTTAAACTATGGAGAAGGAGAACTTGAAGTGACTGGGATCACCACTGCAAGTTTCCAAACAATTAAATACTGCGGTACTATAAAGTTTGAATAACGGGACAGTGAGCTGGAAATCTTCCAAGCAAGATAACTGTTGCCGAATAAACAACAAATGCGGATTATTGCTGCAGCTGAGGCAGCAATAGAAGCCATTTGGATCAAAATAAATCTAATTAGATTAGATATAGTTCTGTTAGAAGCTGAGCTAGGCGTCAGCACAGGCTAAGGAATTAAAGGTCTCATCGACGATCCAGATATATACTTCTATATCATCTGATTCGTTCGGATCATACATCGTGGCGATGTGATGATCGTTAAAATCGCGTCAAACGATAATCGAACAAATCCGCTGACGAAAACCTTTCCTCAGCAATTTGAGCGAACCTTACATAGTTCGGGTGTAGGACACTCGAGTGACTGGCTATGTGCCAAGTGGGAGATTGTTGGATAATATGACCCATAGCGTCACTATTTGCACAGATCATTGTGTTGATGTAGCAAATTAACTGTGTAACAAGGAAATTGCACTCTCGTCATTTGTGATTAGATCACCATAGATATATAAATGAAGAGAGGTCCCTATGATTAGTTCCTGGATTGAGATGATATGAGACAGTATCAGTCCACGAAGGATTAATCATTAAATATCCCTAGCCGTAGTATTATCGAGATTGGACATCGATAATGCGGAATAGGCTAGTATTGCACTTGTGCGCGTTGTGAGGGCACAACGACATAGTTCTCATATATATAAGTATTGGATACTTGTGCAAGTGCGATAGGAGGTCGTGTTTCACCGATGGTACGGGAAACAGCTTCGCTCTGGATAGACCCTTCGGAATCCCATTGGTATTATGACTAGGTGTCTATGGGAGGCCGAAATCAAGGTAGGTGTGTATAGTCTTAACCTGATACTTGCATCGCTAATACTTACGACAATCGGTAAACTTTGGTTTTGGTGGTTGGGGGATCTTAACTGGTTCTGTGTTCACCTCTTCTGGGTTTATCAGGAATCGTAGTGTATTGGATGTGATGTCGAGACAGAAGTATCACTCCAGTCATAGTGGAGATGATGTCACACAGGATACGGTATTAGTGCTCTTAAGTGATGCGCATCCAATAGTGATATTATGACCAGGTCATGAATATCCGATTATAGAGACTAGTTACCAGATATCCGATATGTGTTTCGGACGGGGCAGACACTTATCCAGCCCCAGCCCTAGCACGTGATTATCCGATACTGGGCCGATATGCACAATACAATTGTATACTACGCTTGATACAGATCTTAATATTCTTATAAGGATATGTCCGGAGAATTGGGTAGACTTGGTGCTTTGCTAGGAGTCGACCTTGTCTCGTAAATCGGTAGAACGTAGTACTTGGTACGTACGTGATTCGGATACTCCGACGACCGTATTTACTGCCAACTTATCCGGAGATCTCATGGGTCGCTTCCCGATAATCCACCGATGACGCACAACTCGCACTCTTGAATAATCTGGGATTATATAGAAGAGAGAGAGAAAATTAATCTAGGATTAATAACGGAGATATTTTATCCGGGATAAAATGTCGTCTAAAGAGAGAGAACGATTAATTTGGAATTTATCGATAAAATTATTATATTCGATATAATAATCGAAATTCGATTTCGACGCGAAATTAAAATTAGATTTTAATTCGGGCAAACGAGTTAATTTAGAATTAATTCGCTAGCGACGTAAATAATAATTTCGCTAGGCGCAATTATTTATTTAAATTCGATTTAATTAACGTCGCGACGTAAGTTCGGTATTTCAGAAATATCGAACCCGAACGCGTGAGTGCACGTGGGCCCACTTTCATTTGGAAACGTGTGGGGCCCACATGACACATGTCATATTATGCATTATTTAATTCTAATGCATTGCATGGAGATAGTGTACAATGCACTCAATGGTTTTGCATGGAAATTGAATGTTTGACACTCTAAGCCATTGCATGATTTGTGTCATAAGTTTATTATTAATTTAATAAATATTATGGCATAAATATAAATTGATTTTTGGTAACAAAAATTATAAGAAAATCTCTCTAAAATTCTCTATTCTCCTCACGCCAAACACACAAAGTGTGGACTGTTTTTGACTGGTTTGGGCGTGACTTTAGGGGAGCAAGGGTTGGGTTTTCATGGTGAAAACCACAAGTGCTAGCACACTACGAGTCTTGCGAAGGTGGTAGGGAGGTTCACCCATGAGCCGGGATCCGTCGGATGAGGCTTGGAGCTCCGTTCATCATCTCAAAATTCTGTTTTGGAGCACAGTGGGCTGCTGCAGTGGGCGCACCAAGGCAGTGAGTTTCTTGGTTCGATTCGTCTTCAATTCGACATAACCGATCAATGTGAGTATTCCGCTACCTCCGTTGGTGTGTTCACGCATGTTTTCATGTCTTGTTTGATCTTGGGACCTTAGAAAAACTCAACAATTTCATGAGTGTATATCGGTTCGAACATAACTTATATTATGTATCACATATCCCACAATGTAACAATAGTTGAGACCACCGGATGTTATAGGTTTACATTTTCTTCTGGTTTTATGTCTAGTAACGGCTTTAACGTCCTCTATGAATCGGGGTTATGCTTCCCATCCAATTTTCTTATAAAAATTGGCAAACAAGGTCTTTTAAAGTCAGATTCGCTAGACTATATTGTTGTCTTTCTTTTTAAAATTATATACGTAAGTTGCGAATCAATTTATCAAATCTACTAGGATGCGTCTTAAGATTCAATGATATATCTATAATGAATCCTTACTCAAGCCATCTCTAATGGATTGAATTTTTTTTCATGATTATTAGACATTATATTTAGAGAACGACAAGTGCAATTATAACAAACACCTAATTGTCTAGTTCTTCATTTCTTAGCATATGTGTTTTTCTCCAAACCTAGTATGTAAGAGATGAATGAATCAAGACTCATATTTTAACCACTTCTTTCTTGTAAAGATTTAATATTTTTTTGGGTGGTCGATGTGTCCTGATATTATCTTTGAAATGTATTCTGCAAGCGTATTTTAATGGATTAATTTTTTTTATATCTTTTAAAGTCTATCCAATTCCCTGTTTATGTTCTCTCAACACATTTAAAAACTTACCTTCTTGATCGCTTGTAAAGGAAGAAGAAATTACCGTAGGGTAAGTTTGTTTATCTCCGAGAAATGTATATTTCAATCCTTGAGGTAAAGTCTTTAATTCCAATTTGGGTGCTTCTTTATGTTCCTCTTCTTCAAGTGTTCTCAGTTCCTAAAAATTTTGTTTCTCTCCATCGTATTCCAGTACTTGTGTAGAATCAAGTAAATAAAAACCATTAGAAATATCTGAATCTGATTGCGTACTTGATTTAAGAAAATTAGCTGTAGAGATTTTCATAGGGTCATATTCACTCCCCTGAATATGTTCTTCCAAAATTGGTTCAATTTTTTCCATGTTCTCATTGTCATAGTCCTCATTGTATGGTTGCTTGCACATATTAAAACTATTAAGCTCCAATGTCATATTGCCAAAGGAAAAATTCATGATTTTATTCCTGCAATTAATTAAAGTATTAGCTGTTGCTAAAAATGGATGACCAAGTATTACATAAATTTTCTTGTAATTGTCTGCTACAAGTTGTGTTTCTAAGATAATAAAATCCACATGATATATGAATTTATCGACATGTAATAACAAATTTTCCACAATTCCTTTCGGTACCTTGACAAATCTATCGACAAGTAAAAGAGTAGTTGAAGATGGTTTTAAATCGCAAATATTAAGTTATTGGTAAATCGAAAATAGAAGCAAATTGACATTATCTCCAAGATCAAGCAATGCATGTTCAATTTTATGATTTCCAATAATACAAGAAATAGTAGGACATCCAGGGTCTTGTATTTCAATGTATTATCGGTTGAGAGATTGGAACTTACATGTTTAGCTAGAAAAACCTTTTTTTCTAACCTGGTGTTTTCTTTAAATGGTGCACAAGTCTTTCTGAAATTTGGCATAAGATGATATCTGTTTGATGGAATCTAACAAAAGAATATTGACATTCATATATTTGAATATTTCATATATCTCTGGGGAATGGTTCAATTTATTTGTTTTCAATGCTTGAGAAAATGGAGATGCATGTGAAAAATTATTATCATCAATGATAGGCAATGGTTCATCAACCCTTATCTCTTTTTCAACTTCACAAGGTTCAAGAATGGGTCTAGGGATTACTTTACCACTACGAAGAATAATAACAGATTTAACCTGGTCTATGTGTTGTCTACCCGAACTACCCTCGTGAGGGTTTTGTTGACTCTTGGGTTTGGCTGTGGTTGTGTAGTAAACTTTCCTTTCTCATTATTGGTCAATACAAATATGATTTTGGAAAAAAGTATCTTTCAGATCAATCACTATTTGCACATTTTGGTTATTGATAGCTTCCTGTTTCTCAATGAATGCATGCAAGGTATTCTCAAGGGTTTTCCTAAATGGTAGGACATATGGTGCATAATTATGAGAATTTTGTAAATTCTCGTGTACGTGGGGAGGTTGTTGTGATGTTGTGCTTGGTTATCATTCCTCAAATTGAAGTTTGGATAGTTTCTCATTCAAGAATTGTAGGTTTGGGAGTATAAGTTTGGATTTGGTCTCTTGAAGGTGTTTATGGAACTGACTTGGCCATGAAGACATTCTTGCAGGGCTGAAAAGGTTGGACAAACTTGTGTGACATGTTCATTTGAATTACAGATATGATATGTGACTTCTTGAATTGAACAAACATGATCATTTATCCTCATTTCTAACGCCTTAATTTTTTTAGTTAGAGATGCATATTTAGAAGAAAGGTCATGGTCTTTCCTAAGGTTAAATATGCCTCCACCAGATGATTGTGGTTTTAAAGATTACTTATAAGTGCCAACTGTGTCCTAATATTGTGCATTCTCTACTATGTGTTCTAGGTAATCTAGTGCATCTTTGGGACTTTTATCCCTAAACTCACCATTACCTATCATTTCCACTACTTGTCTACTTTGAGGTGTTAAACCCTCGTAGAAGTAAGAAATCGGCCTCCATGTTTCAAACCCGTGATGTGGACAAATATTTATTATTTCGTTAAATCTTTCTCAACATTAGTAAATTATTTCCCCTACTCTTGTGTGGAAGTTGTGATTCTCTCTTGGAAGAAGTTTGTCCTATGAGGGGGAAATAATTTTTCCAGAAATTACTCTTGCAAATCATCCCATGTTATGATGGATCCTGACCTAAGGTTCTGCAGTCAAATTTTAGCTTTATCCCTTAAAGAAATGGAAACAAACTTGAGTTAAATTATATTCATGCTGTAATTTTGGTATGTGCAAGTATTACATACCTCTTCGAATTCCTTTAAGTAATGATAAAGACTTTTTTATTCTAGACCATGGAATGTGAGTAAAAATTTGATAACACCTGGTTTAAAATTGAAACATGATGTATCTGGGGGGAAAGTACTGCAAAATGGTGATCATGTCCTAATGGGATTCATGAATTTCATAGGATGATTAAGATCGCCATGGTGAGACTCACGTTATACCTAATCAATTGGATTTTCATCTCGGTTAGGTGGATTTTCATTTTGGTTATCGACCATTTTGAATGACGATGAAAGTGATGGAGACTCTCTATTTAATCTACCACTAGATAATTAAGACCAATGTCTCATGCAACCTAAATGCAGACTATATGCTAAAATTTAAATATACAGATGCAATACTTATAAAAAGAAAAAAAAAATAAACAAGTGAAGAAAAAAAGGTAAAAATAAATGACAAAAGTAAGAAAAAAAATGTAGTGATTAGATAATAAAAACGTCATCTCATTCTTGTGAATTCAGATCTCAATTGAATTTCTCGCTCAGCTGTTTCAATTTCTCGAATTAGGTTCTCACAAAAATTTATGGAATAATCTCTAGATGAGGATGACTCAAGAAATTCTTTGTCAAAATGCAAGCTCCATTTTAATTGAGTTTTCTATCTCATGTAACCTTGAATAATCGAGTATAGGGTTTGTCTATATGTGGAATGTCTGGGTTTAGGATTCATTTAGGACATCTTGGATCTACACAAATATAAAGAAGCAGAAAAAATTAGAAGTAGAAAAAACAAAAAAGAAAGGAAATACAAAAAAAAATGCAAGGATGTTAAATTATTATTCTATCTACTAAATTATATTCCTCGACAACGGCTCCAAAAACTTGACACTCACAAAGTGATTCTTTACTCCTAATTATAAAAGTGTCGAAGCAGTAATAAAATAACCCGGTAAGTCCATGGTCGATCCACAGGGAATAGATTTAGTAAAATAAAATAATAATTTGAGTGAAAAGAAAAAGATTGAATTGTTTGAAGTGATTGACAATTTTAAATATGACTGCAACAATAAAATAAAATATTGGGGCTAGAGAATCCACTTTTAATATTCAAATTTAGAGAAATCTTACTTTTTATAATATATAAATTGTCATTATTATCTAGTTAGTTTATTTCAGGAATTAAATATACCAAAACATATAAAACAAACCGTAAAGGCAGTGATAACATTTGTCTATAACAAGTATACTTATGTACTCAATTATGCCAAATAAATAAAACCAACCCTATAGGTGGTAACGAAATTTGTCAATTATTAATCCATATTTAAATTAAATATTAGTTTTTAGATTACAATTCATATATTATAATATAAATAAGATTAATCTATATTCTCATATTAAGAGCTTCACCCTTTACCTAAGTAGGATGAAATTAGCTACTCCTGATTTTAATAAAAACATACATAATTTTTCTACTTAAAGAAAAAAAAATTACAACAAATCTTGAAAAAAATAAAACACAAGAGCTACTTTCCATGAAATCTTAGAGATATCATTGAAATTTTGCTTAAAAACTAAGGTGCTGAACACCTCTATTTATAGGTGAGATGCTCGGCACCTCTCATGCAAATTACAAGCAAAAGTTTCAAATGACAACCCATGTGGGTTGTCATTTGATATTAAAATTATATTAATAAATTATTATAATATTATATATTATATACATAAAATCTTGATGGGACCTCCAATATAATGTATATATATATATAATTATAACACCCCGGTATTCCTGATGACTACTAAATTATGGATGGAATACATGAAATAAATTATGATCAAGTATGTATGGGCACACGGAATTACATTTTGACCGTTCGATAAATCACTAGTAGATCCGATATGAAAATCATTTTTGATATCCCTATGAATAATCCTTAGTATTTGGGATGTAACTTTTTCATACGATCCCTGATTTTTATGAATTTTATATCATCGGAAATCTAAGATCGAGACCTACAACTTCCATGTTTGACATTTTTCGAAATTCGAACTAGAAACTGGCCAAAAATACAGCTTAAAAATTCGGATGAATGGTACTCGAGGACTAATCTAGAGAATTCTCAAAGTTTCTCAAAGTTTCTAAATTTTTCTTCATTTAAATCATTTACAATTAGACCCTAGTATAAAAAGGGGACATTATTCAAGCATCCATAATATTTTGAGAATGAGAGAAACGTGAGGGAGAAAGAAAAAGAAAGAAAGGAAGGGAATGAAGATGTGAAACCATTTCCATCCCAAAATCGAAAGGAAATAAATGTAAACCAACTGACTACAAGCTAGGAAGAAGGATATAAGCCTAGAAGACTTGAATTGTGAAGAAAATCAAGTGAAATGAGGTAAGGAAATCTTGACCCTTGCATTGTGGAATTTTGATGGTATGATGCTATGTTAGAGTTATTGACATGCTAGGGAGTACATTTAGGTGAATAATAAAAAAGGAATTGATTGTATGATGAAATGCCCAAATATTTGGAAAACCTAAATGTTGAGTTAAAAAAAAAAGTTATGAGATTAACGGGTTGCTTTAATGATGGCATATTGGTATAGAATGTATGAAGTTGAATCTTAATAGAGTAGCTTGTGTAATGGTTGTAGTGTAGAAGTGATGGGAATGTATTTAGACATTGTAGAGTGATGAGTGGTAAATAGATCACTATTTCCCACTGACTTGGCTTAATATTTTGCATAGTTTCTTGAGTTCTGTGAATATTTTGTTGTGTTTTGTGGTATTTTGTAGATAAATAAAATAACAGGACTCTCTGGAAGCAATTCGGGGCCAAAACAGCGAAAATGGACAAAAAGAGCAAAAATATAAATTTCATACTAAAATACGCTGTTTGCTAAAATACGATGTTTGATAAAATACGCCGTCAGCTAACGTGCGCCGAAGACTGCTAATATGCGCCGGACACGTGGACCAATCAGAGAAGTTTGGCTAACATGCGCTGCTACATGTCAACATCACATCAAATCATGCTAACGTGTGTCGTGCCATGTGTCACCATCACATGCTGCCGACAATCATCATCAACACGTGTCAATGCTGATGTCAGCATCGCGACGCGTAATAACTTTTCGTGTCGCGACGCCGATACAATTATTGAACTGTCGATGCTGACCCTGCCACGTGTCGTCATCTCCAGAAGTTCCGTGCCTGTAGGCATTGCATTTTTGCATACCGAACCCGATGAGGAGTCTTATAAGGAGGCACCGCCTTTTAGTCGTGGAGTTCGCGGAAAGCGGTCGAAGGAAAGGTTAAGTCAAGAGATAATACATTTTGGAATTAACTCGCTGAGTTCGCTTAAAGTTTGCTCGCTAAATGTTCGTTTCAAAGCGTATCTACAACCCGAAAATCACCGCAAGCCCTTCCAAGCCCACCTAGATACCCAAATCCACATCCAAAGCCCATAAACCAAACACAAAAATCCAAAGCTTTTGCCCCACCCATTAAATAAAACCTTTCTCCCTCCTAGCCACCTCACGTCCCCACTTCACAATCACACATCTCACTTTCAAATTCAATAAACAATGCACACTAACAAACAAAAGCCTCCCATCACTCACCAAAAACTTCAAATTTCCTCCTCCATCCACGCCCATTCACCCACCATTTTCAAAGCCAAAACCCCACGCCCATCTCCATCATTTCTTCTTTTATTTATTTTCAAACCATCTTTTGTATATTCAAACATGCCATCACCATTATCATCACCTTTCTACCATTTTTTCAAACCAAATTAATTTACCTTTCATCATTTTTACAAAATCCACCTAACCCACTAACTAACACACAAGCCACCAACCTTCCACTTTCAATTAAATAACTCACACTAACCCCCTCCACCAAACACAAAACATTTAATACCTATCCACTAGCAACCACTCCCTTGATTCAAGGATGTTGTAAGCCACCAACACCCTCCACCCTTGCCTATAAAAGAAGCCTAAAACCAACCAAATGCAGGGACATATGGAGCAACACTTAGCACTTCAATAACACACAGTAGCCCTTGTCCACGCATCAGCCCCTGCCTTCACCCACAAATCATCACTGCCTCTCACCTCAAGCCACCAAGAGCCTCACAAGCCTTCACGCCACTTCCCTTTGCACTCTCCCACATCGCCTATTCACTAAAGAACACATTGCCTTTACACTTCACTCCTCACGTTGATGCCCCATTCACGAAACCTGCTCACGCCTCAGACTTGCTTGCCCACACGTCCTTAAGCCTGCTTCACAAGTTACTTAGCCACCTGCACGTTAATTTCCCTCTCCACTTCACGCCTTACTCAGCGCCATCTACCTCCCTTTACACCTAATGCTTGAACACTACCCTCTGCCTTCACCAAACAGCCCCTGAAATTCCCTCTGTCCAGCCACATATAGCCCTCACAAAACAGCCCTCAACTCACGCATAAAACACCCCAGAACTACCCCCACTTTCACGTGACTGCAGCTCCAAAATTGGCCAGACTTCACGCCCAAATTGCCACTGAAATATTGCCCTTGGACTGCCCTTTGTATCACCGAAACTTACCCTCCACTGCAGCTCATCCATCACCAAATTCTGCCTCCCAAACAGCCCAACAAATCATGTCAAAAACTACTTAAAAAAAATAACTGCAACCCTTCATTCCCTTTTATCCCACATTGGTTAGGAAACTGCCTACCTTAATTGCCTTCAATTCCCATGCACAAAGCCACGCCCAAACTGCTAGCAGTTCACGCCCCTGTCACGCCCACAACTCCCTCCATTTAATCCCACATCTCCTGGGAAACTACTCCTCTTTGCCCACGCCAAAGCCTTATGCCAATTAGCTCTATTCTGCCTCCCAAAGTCACGCCCACTGCCCCCACTACAGCAGCTCCATCCACACCAATACACAACCCTCATTTAGCCTTCAAAACACACGCCAAAGACTACCTTCAATCAGCCCTATAACTCACGCGCATTCCGCCCAGTTCAGCCCTCCACATTCACGCCCAAACCATCACCAAAACAGTCCCCAAAGTCTTCAAAACAGTGAGCAAAAACTGCACTTGAAGATCCTTGAGTAAACCCAGCAAACGGTAGTGCAACGCCTCTCAAAAATCACCAAAATCGACCTTAATCCACTGCCAACCAGTGAGCCAAGTGTGAAGACCTGAAACGCAGCGAAGCGAACTCAAAACAGCGAACAAAGCGGCAAGGCAGTGAGCAAAGCACCAAAACAGCGAACCGGTGTGATCGTGGTGATTTAGCCCTTCCGACGGCCGTGTAATGCGTCTCCGAGCAACGACAAAAAAGGTTAGACCTGAGGGTTTATATTACAGAATTTTCTCACATAAAATAATGGTTTAAAAATGTATTTTATGGTATTTTTGCATAAATAGTTAACTTGGCATGTTGTTGGAATTGGCTCACATGAAATAATGGCTTAAAAAAATGTATTTTATGTGTTTAATGTGTTCAATTAGTTTAGTATGTTGTATTAAATTTATTTACATAAAATAATGATTTAGGAAATGTATTTTTATGTGTTTTGTATGAATGATTAGCTTGGCATGTCATTTAGGATTAATTCACATGAAATAATGACTTAGGATGGTTATTTGAGCATGTTATTTAGAATTAGTTCGCATGAAATAATGAATTAGTATATGATATGATTTCGGGGTGAATGAAATATGTGTTCTTTCTTGTGGTATATTGGATGGAAACCCGGACATAAATTCCATAGCCGAATCCGAATGGACGGTATTATGGTTTGCACTCGGGATACAATGCCCCGTACCACTCGAAAGATTCATGTATTTCATTTCATCCAACTTGTATTGGGCATGATTAGGCTACTAGAATGTTATTTTATTTCAAGCATGTTTTAGTTATTTACCTTTTGTATTAGGAATTTAAATTAAGGCATGTTTAGATTACTATGTATATAGCATGTTTGATGTGTGATGTCGGATATTTGCCGCTATGAAAAGTTTACTGAAGCACATGCAAACTTAGAATTTAGACTACTTTGACCAACATGTATGTTGAGTAGACTTGGTTAATATTGCACAAATCCATTCATTACAAATGACATAAGTAAGGGACCATTCCGAACCCAACGGTTTGAGGTCTTCCCTTGCGAGGGGTGAGTGCGGCCTTAAATCATTTTCCCGGTTCATACCGGGTGGCGACTCCATTACTCTCCGGATTAGTTCCCCGTGGACTACTCCGTACTCCCAACTAGGCCCTGAGTCTAGAACAGCATGTGTCGCCCAGCCCCTGTTGTCTACAGTTTGGCGACTCCACTGGGGATAGAGAATCGGCCCCGAAATAATGTCTTGTAATGTTTGTGATTTGTGCTTTAATTAATCATGACTACTATGTTTATGCTTGTGTTTGGACCGTTGTCATTTGGATTTAGGTGGACTCTTTGTCAAAAGATGTGAACTCATTGGGCCATTTAAACGGGACAAGTTCATGTCCTTTTGACAATTAGGCCAAAATTTCTGAAATGTCAATGGACCAGTTTGTGTTTGTGCCTTTTATCATTTGAAGTTATTAAGTAATATTATCGCAAAGTGTAAACCTGTTGGGACTTTTCAACTGGGACAAGTTTGTACCGCGCCATAGTGTGACTGGATACTTTGAAATGATAACGGGCCAATTAGTGTGAATTCTTTTATGAACTTGTTTATTCCATATATTGTACACATGTCATGCATACATGCATTATGTTAACCCTTTTCTGTGTCTAAAAAGCCATCATAGATTCCCGTTGGATTAGGGAAGAAGGCAGACTCATCAAAAGACCAGCAGTAAACATGAGCGAATCTATCAACGAGGGGTCCCGAATGGATCAGATTGAAGAAAATCTCGCCAAAATGACTGAACAACTGCAAGCTCTGACTGCTGCCATGTCTAATGTAGCTGTGCCCCGTGCTGGGGGAAGTTCTGAAAATGAGAGGCGTGAGGAGCCTCCAAACAGGGTGAATGAAGATATTCCTATGTTTGATGATGATATGGCCGAATACGCCGCTGGGAAGATAGCCGGGTCTCAGGCCGAGATCCAGAGGCTCCGGGTTCAGATGGAGTCTGTCACCCGTAAGCTGAGGGGGAAACATGAGGATTTACTGGATTATGATTCAATGACCTTTGAGGAGCAGTTACCCGTACAGTTGAAAATGCCTGACATTGCAAAGTTCAATGGGAATGGGGACCCGAGGGTCCATTTGAGACAATATGTCTCGGTGATGAGTTCAGTTGGCCTATCTCAGCGCCAAGTTCAGAAAATGTTCGGGATGTCACTCGAAGGGGCACATGTGGTTTGGTATCATAGCCTTGAGAAGAAGGTTAAAGAAGATTGGAGGGAGTTGGCTGATGCCATCCTAAAGCAGTACGTGACCGATTTAGAGATCGACTTGGAGAATACTAAGCAAAAGCCTAAAGAGAGCTTTAAGGAGTACGTTGACCGTTGGAGAAGCCAGCTCTTAAAGATGCAGACCAGGCCTTCTGAGAAAGATCAGATAAAAATGATCATCAAAGGAACTAAACCCTCAATCTATAGCAAACTAAGGAGAATGACTTTGATGATTGCGGATTTCCGCCAGCTGAGAGAAACTGTAATGGATATTGAGGAAGAGGAAGCTGAAAATCGGAAGTTCTATAGTCTGAACAGGAGGGCTGTCGGAGGATCCTCAGGTGCTAAGCCTGTTACTGCAGAGGTTGCGGCCATAAAGAATAGGCGTTTTTCTAACCTGGGCAGACCTTTGTCTAAGATACTGGAGAAGCTACTGAGGCAAGGGCTGTTAAAACCACTAGAACCAAAACCACTCCCAAATCCTCCCCCACAAAACCTAAACATGAACCTCTTCTGCCATTTCACCAACTGCACTTGAAGATCCTTGAGTAAACCCAGCAAACGGTAGTGCAACGCCTCTCAAAAATCACCAAAATCGACCTTAATCCACTGCCAACCAGTGAGCCAAGTGTGAAGACCTGAAACGCAGCGAAGCGAACTCAAAACAGCGAACAAAGCGGCAAGGCAGTGAGCAAAGCACCAAAACAGCGAACCGGTGTGATCGTGGTGATTTAGCCCTTCCGACGGCCGTGTAATGCGTCTCCGAGCAACGACAAAAAAGGTTAGACCTGAGGGTTTATATTACAGAATTTTCTCACATAAAATAATGGTTTAAAAATGTATTTTATGGTATTTTTGCATAAATAGTTAACTTGGCATGTTGTTGGAATTGGCTCACATGAAATAATGGCTTAAAAAAATGTATTTTATGTGTTTAATGTGTTCAATTAGTTTAGTATGTTGTATTAAATTTATTTACATAAAATAATGATTTAGGAAATGTATTTTTATGTGTTTTGTATGAATGATTAGCTTGGCATGTCATTTAGGATTAATTCACATGAAATAATGACTTAGGATGGTTATTTGAGCATGTTATTTAGAATTAGTTCGCATGAAATAATGAATTAGTATATGATATGATTTCGGGGTGAATGAAATATGTGTTCTTTCTTGTGGTATATTGGATGGAAACCCGGACATAAATTCCATAGCCGAATCCGAATGGACGGTATTATGGTTTGCACTCGGGATACAATGCCCCGTACCACTCGAAAGATTCATGTATTTCATTTCATCCAACTTGTATTTGGGCATGATTAGGCTACTAGAATGTTATTTTATTTCAAGCATGTTTTAGTTATTTACCTTTTGTATTAGGAATTTAAATTAAGGCATGTTTAGATTACTATGTATATAGCATGTTTGATGTGTGATGTCGGATATTTGCCGCTATGAAAAGTTTACTGTTGAAGCATGCAAACTTAGAATTTAGACTACTTTGACCAACATGTATGTTGAGTAGACTTGGTTAATATTGCACAAATCCATTCATTACAAATGACATAAGTAAGGGACCATTCCGAACCCAACGGTTTGAGGTCTTCCCTTGCGAGGGGTGAGTGCGGCCTTAAATCATTTTCCCGGTTCATACCGGGTGGCGACTCCATTACTCTCCGGATTAGTTCCCCGTGGACTACTCCGTACTCCCAACTAGGCCCTGAGTCTAGAACAGCATGTGTCGCCCAGCCCCTGTTGTCTACAGTTTGGCGACTCCACTGGGGATAGAGAATCGGCCCCGAAATAATGTCTTGTAATGTTTGTGATTTGTGCTTTAATTAATCATGACTACTATGTTTATGCTTGTGTTTTGGACCGTTGTCATTTGGATTTAGGTGGACTCTTTGTCAAAAGATGTGAACTCATTGGGCCATTTAAACCGGGACAAGTTCATGTCCTTTTGACAATTAGGCCAAAATTTCTGAAATGTCAATGGACCAGTTTGTGTTTGTGCCTTTTATCATTTGAAGTTATTAAGTAATATTATCGCAA
The DNA here is from genome assembly GCA_019454045.1 of Zanthoxylum bungeanum. Taxonomy (NCBI): domain Eukaryota; kingdom Viridiplantae; phylum Streptophyta; class Magnoliopsida; order Sapindales; family Rutaceae; genus Zanthoxylum; species Zanthoxylum bungeanum. The sequence continues at coordinate 31,204 of SKCR01000237.1, forward strand.
AGTGTAAACCTGTTGGGACTTTTCAACTGGGACAAGTTTGTACCGCGCCATAGTGTGACTGGATACTTTGAAATGATAACGGGCCAATTAGTGTGAATTCTTTTATGAACTTGTTTATTCCATATATTGTACACATGTCATGCATACATGCATTATGTTAACCCTTTTCTGTGTCTAAAAAGCCATCATAGATTCCCGTTGGATTAGGGAAGAAGGCAGACTCATCAAAAGACCAGCAGTAAACATGAGCGAATCTATCAACGAGGGGTCCCGAATGGATCAGATTGAAGCAAATCTCGCCAAAATGACTGAACAACTGCAAGCTCTGACTGCTGCCATGTCTAATGTAGCTGTGCCCCGTGCTGGGGGAAGTTCTGAAAATGAGAGGCGTGATGAGCCTCCAAACAGGGTGAATGAAGATTCCTATGTTTGATGATGATATGGCCGAATACGCCGCTGGGAAGATAGCCGGGTCTCAGGCCGAGATCCAGAGGCTCCGGGTTCAGATGGAGTCTGTCACCCGTAAGCTGAGGGGGAAACATGAGGATTTACTGGATTATGATTCAATGACCTTTGAGGAGCAGTTACCCGTACAGTTGAAAATGCCTGACATTGCAAAGTTCAATGGGAATGGGGACCCGAGGGTCCATTTGCGACAATATGTCTCGGTGATGAGTTCAGTTGGCCTATCTCAGCGCCAAGTTCAGAAAATGTTCGGGATGTCACTCGAAGGGGCACATGTGGTTTGGTATCATAGCCTTGAGAAGAAGGTTAAAGAAGATTGGAGGGAGTTGGCTGATGCCTTCCTAAAGCAGTACGTGACCGATTTAGAGATCGACTTGTCGCTCCGCGACTTGGAGAATACTAAGCAAAAGCCTAAAGAGAGCTTTAAGGAGTACGTTGACCGTTGGAGAAGCCAGCTCTTAAAGATGCAGACCAGGCCTTCTGAGAAGGATCAGATAAAAATGATCATCAAAGGAACTAAACCCTCAATCTATAGCAAACTAAGGAGAATGACTTCGATGATTGCGGATTTCCGCCAGCTGAGAGAAACTGTAATGGATATTGAGGAAGAGGAAGCTGAAAATCGGAAGTTCTATAGTCTGAACAGGAGGGCTGTCGGAGGATCCTCAGGTGCTAAGCCTGTTACTGCAGAGGTTGCGGCCATAAAGAATAGGCGTTTTTCTAACCTGGGCAGACCTTTGTCTAAGATACTGGAGAAGCTACTGAGGCAAGGGCTGTTAAAACCACTAGAACCAAAACCACTCCCAAATCCTCCCCCACAAAACCTAAACATGAACCTCTTCTGCCATTTCCACCAACAGCATGGGCATGACACCGACAGCTGTGCCCGGCTTCGCCATGAAGTCCAAGACCTAATAGACTCCCGAAAGATCCCCGACCCTGAAAAAGAACAACCAAACACTCACCGCAATCCTCTACCCAATTATCACTCTGTTCCCCCACCTACTTACATGATCAACTCTGGCCTACCAGAAGACCTTGTCCTCCAAACCTTTGACCAAACAGCCTTTTGCCTCGGTATTTGGGATAGTAATAGTGAAGATGAGGTGGAATAGAAGAAGGATTTCTGGGAAGACTTCTCAAGTGGTGGTGAGGAAGAAGAAGTAAAAGGCATGACCCGGAGTGGGCGCTTTTATAGTGATACTGTTGAAAAAGGAAAAGAAGTGCTAACAGACGGCCGAGAAGTTACTGAGAATACTGAGCCTGTCGAAGGAGATGTGGTGTTGAGGTAACTGAAGAAAACCCGAGCACACTTAAGCATCTGGGAGTTGTTATGTGCATCTGGAGAGCACATGCGGGCCATGGTGGAGGCTCTGAGCAAAATAGTGGTATCTGAGGACGCTAATCCGGCAATGTTTGTGGGGTCAGTGCAGAAAGAGGCTCAACATATTACTTTCTCTGATGAAGAACTCCCGGCTGAAGGAAGAAACCACAACAGGCCTCTTTTTATCCGAGCTGAGGTAAGGGGCAAGAAGACTTCTTGTGTGATGGTGGATGATGGCTCTTCCATCAATGTATGCCCATTGAAAATTCTGGCAAGGTTGGGTATTAAGCCAACTGAGTTGAGTCCTTCTAACATGACTATCAAAGCCTATGATGATAGCAAACGAGGAGTCGAAGGTACTTTTGCCGCGATAGTCAAGGTGGGTCCAGTTGAGGATGAAGTGGAGTTCACTGTGCTGGATATCCCAGCCACTTTTGTCTTGTTGTTGGGAAGGCCCTGGTTCCATAAGCTTGGGGGCGTGTCCTCTACTTTACATCAGATGATCAAGTTCCCTTATGACGGGAAAATTGTCACTATCCGAGCCGAGGTGGATAATGTCGTAGCTGCTTTGGAAATACAACCTTTCACAAGGTTCCAAGTGTCGGTGATTTTTGAGGAGTGGGTAGATCCTAAAGTAGCCCGAATTATGGAGAAAATGAAGTTTGAGCCAGGACAGGGTTCGACACTGCCAGATTTCAAAGGGCAAAATACTCGGAAGGGTTTGGGATACCGTTATGATAAGGACAAGCTCAAGGCCAAGAAGAAAGGGCTAAAGCTGATGGAGTGCTTTGTTAAGGCCTCGGGGTATCAAGGAGAACCTGAACCAGTGGAGGTGAACGGGATAGTGGTGCCCGGGTTTGAGATCTTCCAGGACCAGTTGGGAGAAAAGCCACTAGCTGAAGAGAAGAAGAAAGAAGATGAGAAGTGGGAGGAAGAGTTGATGATATTGGAGAGCTTGACCCTTGAAGAGAGTAAGAATATTGAGGAAGACCCAACTACGGGAGATGGAGCATTTGTGGATGAGGAAGATGTTTATCTCTCTGACCTATTTGAATGTATTTCCGCATCTGCTAGCAATAAAGACGTTCATTTTGCTTACTTGTCTGAGTCTCTCAATTTGCATGACTTGAGCATATTTGACATCAACTCAACTAAAACAAACACATTCAACCTTGGCACGTCTGAAAACCCCAAGGAAATCTTGATTGCAAGTGAGGTTTCTCCTGAAGAGCGGAAGAAATTAGAGGAGATGTTAGTCAAATATGCTACAGTATTTGCTTGGTCTTATGAAGACATGCCTGGGGTTGACAGAAGTATCGCCCAGCATGCAATACCAACTTATCCAAATATGAAGGCGGTAAAACAGAAACTTCGAAGAATGAGGCCTGAGTGGGCCGAGAAAGTCAGAGAAGAAGTCAAAAAGTAGATAGATGTGGGATTCCTAGAAGTGGTGAATTATCCTGACTGGTTAGCAAATATTGTGCCGGTGCCGAAGAAAGACGGGAAGGTCAGAATGTGTGTGGATTACAGAGATCTTAATAAGGCTTACCCGAAAGACGATTTTCCTTTACCGCATATAGACGTGCTGGTTGATAGTGCGGCTTTATCTGCTATGTATTCATTCGCAGATGGATTTTCAGGATACAATCAGGTCCTCATGGCTGAAGAAGATAAGCATAAGACTGCTTTTGTCACTGAATGGGGTACTTACTGCTATAAGGTGATGCCATTTGGGCTCAAGAATGCGGGAGCTACTTATCAACGGATGGCCACTACATTATTCCATGATTTGATGCACAAAGAGATTGAAGTATATGTGGATGACATGATGGTAAAGTCAGAGACGAGGGATGGGCATATTGAAGCATTGGAGAAGTTCCTCTAGAGAGTCGAAAAGTACAACTTGCGGTTGAACCCCAAGAAGTGTGTATTCGGAGTGACGTCGGGTTAGTTGCTTGGCCATATAGTAGGAATGGGCGGAATAGAAGTAGACCCAGAGAAAACCAAGGCAATTACTGAGATGCCAGCACCGAAAACAGAAAAAGAAGTCAGAGCATTCCTGGGGAAAATCCAGTACATCAGCAGGTTCATTGCCAAGTTGACGTCGGTATGTGAGCCTATTTTCAAACTGTTGAGAAAGGACCAGCCAGTGAAGTGGAACGAGCAGTGTCAAGCAGCTTTCGACAGAATCAGAAAATATTTAGTGAAACCTCCTGTGTTGAGACCTCCGAGACCAGGCATGCCCTTGATACTATATCTAGCCATAGAACCAGAAGCACTGGGGGCGATGATGGTACAGGCAGATGAGACAGGGGTGGAACATGCAGTTTATTATCTGAGTAAGAAGATGCTCCTGTATGAGGCTCGCTATCAGGAGGTAGAGAAGATTTGTCTAGCAGTGGTGTGGGCCTCCAGAAAACTAAAACATTATTTTCAGTCATACAAGATACAAGTAGTGGCAAAGGAGAATCCTTTGAAATATCTGCATTCAGTGCCTTCATTGATTGGGAAATTAGGTAGATGGTTGGTATTGTTGACAGAGTTTGACATTGAGTACCTCACCTCCAAGGTCATCAAAGGACGAGCCGTAGCAGAGTTCCTGGCATTGCAGCCCGTCGAAGGGGATCAGTACAAGTTTGAATTCCCAGATGAGGAGATTCAGGCAATAGCAATTCAGGGATGGAAGATGTATTTTGATGTAGCAGTGAATTGTAAAGGAGCCGGAATTGGCATTGTGATAGTGACCCCTGAAGGAGAAACCCTACCTATGGCCAAGAGGTTGACATTCGGTGTAACTAACAACATGGCTGAGTACGAAGCGTGTGCTTTTGGGTTAACTGCATTAATAGCCTTGAAAGCTGAGAATGTGGAGGTTTATGGAGATTCATTGTTGGTAATCCGACAGATGCAAGGAGAATGGGAACTGAAGGAAGAACGATTGAAGCCTTATTTATTTCATCTCAGGAACTTGGCACAAGCTCTCCATGACTGTAAGTTTCAGCACTTGCCTCGAGAAGAGAATCAGATGGCGGATGCATTAGCTACACTTGCAGCAACTTGGGAAAATCCAGAGAAACTGGTAAGGAAGCCACTTGTATTGACAACAGCAAGTAAGCCGGTGTATGAGACAGAGAAGATACTGGATGTAGAAGTTGATGACGGACAGCCCTGGTATCATGACATTCAGAGGTACCTAGAATGTGAAGAATTCCCAAGTGAAGCAAGCAGAAAAGACAGAATCGCCATTCAGAAGTTGGCTGCTCAATATGTGAGTCTGAAGGGAGAACTCTACAAGAGGCAAGCGAACGGTGTTCAGCTGAAATGCTTGAGAAAGGAAGAAGCTCAGAAGATAATGGATGAAGTGCATGCTGGCGTCTGTGGACCGCATATGAACGGATTGAACTTGTCCCGCAAGATTGTGAGACAAGGCTTTTACTGGTCAACCATGGAAGCCGACTGCGCAAAGCTGGTAAGGCACTGTCATAATTGTCAAGCGCACGGGAATTTGAATCATTTGCCGCATACAGAATTGCACGGGTTGTCAGAACCGTGGCCTTTCTTAGCATGGGGAATTGATATGATCAGAGAGATTCGGCCGAATGCGTCAAGCAGACATCGCTTTATAGTGGTAGCAGTTGACTACTTCTCGAAATGGGTAGAAGCCGAGTCATTCCGTAATGTCACGGCAAAACATATGGCTAAGTTCATAGCCCGGAATCTCATATGCCGGTACGGTATGCCGCATCACATGGTTACGGACAATGGAGTCCAGTTTCAGGGAGAGACCAAGGCGATGTTACAGAAGTATGGGATAGGTCATCATAAGTCTTCACCATACAGACCACAGGCTAATGGAGCAGTTGAGGCAGCCAACAAGACAATAAAGACGATTCTGGCGAAGATGACGGAGAATTACAAAGACTGGGCTGATAAGCTGTCGTATGCCTTGTGGGGGTACAGAACTTCTGTAAGGACAGCAACTGGAGCTACGCCTTACTCTTTAGTCTATGGAATGGAAGCGGTACTGCCGGTGGAAGTTGAGATACAGTCCATGCGGGTGTTAGCAGAAGCAGAATTGCCTGAACAAGAATGGGCCTCGCAGAGGTTTGAGCAGTTAGCATTGATGGATGAGAAGAGGATGAAGTCCTTGCATCACATGCAGATATATCAGAAGAGGTTGGCCCGAGCATTTAATAAGAAGGTGCGTCCTACCAAGATCAAGAAAGGTGATCTGGTACTTAAGCAGTCGAAGCCGTCAACGACAGACCCAAGAGGGAAGTTCAGACCAAATTGGGAAGGACCATACAATGTTCAGATGGTAATGGGAAATGGAGCAGTGAGACTGTCGGACTTAGAAGGGAATGAGTTCACCGAGCCGATTAATGTTGACAGACTGAAGCTGTACTTTGCCTGATGGAGAGAAGACTGAGTAGTCTCATGTAGAAAACCTAACCTGATGGGATAGGAAACTCATGAATACATGCATACACGTAACGTATTTTGCATTCTCTTTGTGTGTGTTTTGCTTTATAGTCACAGGTTGACCGAGCGATCACTAAGAGGACCGGCACACCTGCAGGTAACGTACTTGCCTTCTCTTGTGTTTTGTTTTGTTTTATTTTGTTTTGTTTTGTTTTATTTTGTTTTGTTTTGTTTTGTTTTGTATTCAAAGGTTTTAAAGAAGAAAAAGAGAAATCGGCAAAGACAAGCCAATCAGAAGCAACAACAGTACAGTCGGTTGCAGAAATGAATCGGTATTAGTCTCAGGGTTGAGGCCCATATCAGTCTGTTTTGGGGATGGATCCCATGGTTGAGGCCCATATTAGCATGAGTTTAGGGAACAGATCCCAAGGGGCGAAGCCCACATTGCCATCAGTTGAAAGGAAGAATTCCTTGGAATGAGTGAAAAAAAAAATTGATGATATAGAGAGAAATCTTTGGTAGATAGACATATGTCCGGTGATGACATTGTGTGCTGTAGGGAGAAGCCTTAGAAGCGAGAAGCGCGAGATGCGCTCTTATCCGGTATTCTGAATAGATTGATCTCGGCTGGACTCATGAAGCACTTGATAAAGGTATCTCAACAGTAGAAGTCTGAGCGGTTGATGAGATGACTAGTTGAAGCGATGGTGGATCGGTGAATGACCGTTTGCCTGGATGTCCACACTGATTTGCTTTTGCTATGATATATGATATGGTTGGAAATAAAGAAAAAAGTCTCTGAAAAAAAAAAAAAAAATTGGATGAAAAATAAAAAAGAAAAAAAAGAGGAAATAAGAACCACCTATAACCGATAAGCGTGAAGCTACCCATTGGCGAGTATTAGGACCACCATGAGGAGAAATGCTACCTTAAAGGGTAGATGTGTCAGAAAAGAGAAAAAAAAAGAAAAAATGAAAATGAAAAGAAAGAGACGATGCAATAAAAGAAGACCATATCATGTTGAGTATGCTACGGTAATCACAGAATGTGACCCAGACATCCAGGTTGGTTAGACCCACTGATCCGATTCTCCGAAGCGAAATCATCGAGTTGGCTGACTTAAGGAATAAGCTGCGAATGAGCCTTAGCACACACACACTAGGAGTCTAGTTCAGATCATCCATTCAGAGGATTGGGTTTGAGTATGTCGAGTACTTTGAAGATTCTTTGGCTTTGACGTGAAGCATCCGTTGAGGACAAAAATATGTTTAGCTATCAATATTATCTCGAAGAGAGGCACTACAGTGTGTAAAATAGAGAATCGGCATCAGTAGTAGACTTGCCGAGTATGGCATTCTGGGGGCGAGGCCCACATCAGTTCAGTATCAGTTCCGCCAAGTATGGCATTCTGGAGGCGAGGCCCACACCAGTTCAGTATCAGTATAATTTTAGGAATGTGTCCCCGGGCCGAGGCCCATTTTGTCAGCGGTATTGGGATGCGTCCCAGGGTCGAGGCCCCCATTGTCGGTTGCAGTTATTGGGATGCGTCACAGGGTCGTAGACCCACTGCATCATATATTTCATTTTGGGGATGCGTCCCCGGGCGAGGCCCATTTTGTCAGCGGTATTGGGATGCGTCCCAGGGTCGAGGCCCCCGTTGTCGGTTGTAGTTATTGGGATACGTCCCAGGGTCGTAGACCCACTGCATCATATATTCCATTTGGGGATGCGTCCCCGGGCCGAGGCCCATTTTGTCAGCGGTATTGGGATGCGTCCCAGGGTCGAGGCCCCCGTTGTCGGTTGCAGTTATTGGGATGCGTCCCAGGGTCGTAGACCCACTGCATCATATATTCCATTTGGGGATGCGTCCCCGGGCCGAGGCCTATTTTGTCAGTGGTATTGGGATGCGTCCCAGGGTCGAGGCCCCCGTTGTCGGTTGCAGTTATTGGGATGCGTCCCAGGGTCGTAGACCCACTGCATCATATATTCCATTTGGGGATGCGTCCCCGGGCCGAGGCCCATTTTGTCAGCGGTATTGGGATGCGTCCCAGGGTCGAGGCCCCCGTTGTCGGTTGTAGTTATTGGGATGCGTCCCAGGGTCGTAGACCCACTGCATCATATATTCATTTGGGGATGCGTCCCCGGGCGAGGCCCATTTTGTCAGCGGTATTGGGATGCGTCCCAGGGTCGAGGCCCCCGTTGTCGGTTGCAGTTATTGGGATGCGTCCCAGGGTCGTAGACCCACTGCATCATATATTCCATTTGGGGATGCGTCCCCGGGCCGAGGCCCATTTTGTCAGCGGTATTAGGATGCGTCCCAGGGTCGAGGCCCCCATTGTCGGTTGCAGATATTGGGATGCGTTCCAGGATCGAGGTCCACTGCATTATCAACTCAACTCGAAGCAACAGGTAAGCCAGGTGGCAGCTGGCGAGCCAGGTATGTAAAAATGCATTGCACGTACTTTGATAGGATTGTCACTAACACACACTGAACAAATCCCATCAAAGTGGGGGCGACTGTAGGCATTGCATTTTTGCATACCGAACCCGATGAGGAGTCTTATAAGGAGGCACCGCCTTTTAGTCGTGGAGTTCGCGGAAAGCGGTCGAAGGAAAGGTTAAGTCAAGAGATAATACATTTTGGAATTAACTCGCTGAGTTCGCTTAAAGTTTGCTCGCTAAATGTTCATTTCAAAGCGTATCTACAACCCGAAAATCACCGCAAACCCTTCCAAGCCCACCTAGATACCCAAATCCACATCCAAAGCCCATAAACCAAACACAAAAATCCAAAGCTTTTGCCCCACCCATTAAATAAAACCTTTCTCCCTCCTAGCCACCTCACGTCCCCACTTCACAATCACACATCTCACTTTCAAATTCAATAAACAATGCACACTAACAAACAAAAGCCTCCCATCACTCACCAAAAACTTCAAATTTCCTCATCCATCCACGCCCATTCACTCACCATTTTCAAAGCCAAAACCCCACGCCCATCTCCATCATTTCTTCTTTTATTTATTTTCAAACCATCTTTTGTATATTCAAACATGCCATCACCATTATCATCACCTTTCTACCATTTTTTCAAACCAAATTAATTTACCTTTCATCATTTTTACAAAATCCACCTAACCCACTAACTAACACACAAGCCACCAACCTTCCACTTTCAATTAAATAACTCACACCAACCCCCTCCACCAAACCCAAAACATTTAATACCTATCCACTAGCAACCACTCCCTTGATTCAAGGATGTTGTAAGCCACCAACACCCTCCACCCTTGCCTATAAAAGAAGCCTAAAACCAACCAAATGCAGGGACATATGGAGCAACACTTAGCACTTCAATAACATACAGTAGCCCTTGTCCACGCATCAGCCCCTGCCTTCACCCACAAATCATCACTGCCTCTCACCTCAAGCCACCAAGAGCCTCACAAGCCTTCACGCCACTTCCCTTTGCACTCTCCCACATCGCCTATTCACTAAAGAACACATTGCCTTTACACTTCACTCCTCACGTTGATGCCCCATTCACGTAACCTGCTCACGCCTCAGACTTGCTTGCCCACACGTCCTTAAGCCTGCTTCACAAGTTACTTAGCCACCTGCACGTTAATTTCCCTCTCCACTTCACGCCTTACTCAGCGCCATCTACCTCCCTTTACACCTAACGCTTGAACACTACCCTCTGCCTTCACCAAACAGCCCCTGAAATTCCACCTGTCCAGCCACATATAGCCCTCACAAAACAGCCCTCAACTCACGCATAAAACACCCCAGAACTACCCCAAAATTTACGTGACTGCAGCTCCAAAATAGGCCAGACTTCACGCCCAAATTGCCACTGAAATATTGCCCTTGGACTGCCCTTTGTATCACCGAAACTTACCCTCCACTGCAGCTCATCCATCACCAAATTCTGCCTCCCAAACAGCCCAACAAATCATGTCAAAAACTACTTAAAAAAAAAATAATTGCAACCCTTCATTCCCTTTTATCCCACATTGGTTAGGAAACTGCCTACCTTAATTGCCTTCAATTCCCATGCACAAAGCCACGCCCAAACTGCTAGCAGTTCATGCCCCTGTCACGCCCATAACTCCCTCCATTTAATCCCACATCTCCTGGGAAACTACTCCTCTTTGCCCACGCCAAAGCCTTACGCCAATTAGCTCTATTCTGCCTCCCAAAGTCACGCCCACTGCCCCCACTACAGGAGCTCCATCCACGCCAATACACAGCCCTCATTTAGCCTTCAAAACACACGCCAAAGACTGCCTCCAATCAGCCCTATAACTCACGCGCATTCCGCCCAGTTCAGCCCTCCACATTCACGCCCAAACCATCACCAAAACAGTCCCCAAAGTCTTCAAAACATTGAGCAAAAACTGCACTTGAAGATCCTTGAGTAAACCCAGCAAACGGTAGTGCAACGCCTCTCAAAAATCACCAAAATCGACCTTAATCCACTGCCAACCAGTGAGCCAAGTGTGAAGACCTGAAACGCAGCGAAGCGAACTCAAAACAGCGAACAAAGCGACAAAGCAGTGAGCAAAGCACCAAAACAGCGAACCGGTGTGATCGTGGTGATTTAGCCCTTCCGACGGCCGTGTAATGCGTCTCCGAGCAACGACAAAAAAGGTTAGACCTGAGGGTTTATATTACAGAATTTTCTCACATAAAATAATGGTTTAAAAATGTATATTATGGTATTTTTGCATAAATAGTTAACTTGGCATGTTGTTAGAATTGGCTCACATGAAATAATGGCTTAAAAAAATGTATTTTTATGTGTTTAATGTGTTCAATTAGTTTAGTATGTTGTATTAAATTTATTTACATAAAATAATGATTTAGGAAATGTATTTTTATGTGTTTAGTATGAATGATTAGCTTGGCATGTCATTTAGGATTAATTCACATGAAATAATGACTTATGATGGTTATTTGAGCATGTTATTTAGAATTAGTTCGCATGAAATAATGAATTAGTATATGATATGATTTCGGGGTGAATGAAATATGTGTTCTTTCTTATGGTATATTGGATGGAAACCCGGACATAAATTCCATAGCCGAATCCGAATGGACGGTATTATGGTTTGCACTCGGGATACAATGCCCCGTACCACTTGAAAGATTCATGTATTTCATTTCATCCAACTTGTATTTGGGCATGATTAGGCTACTAGAATGTTATTTTATTTCAAGATGTTTTAGTTATTTACCTTTTGTATTAGGAATTTAAATTAAGGCATGTTTAGATTACTATGTATATAGCATGTTTGATGTGTGATGTTGGATATTTGCCGCTATGAAAAGTTTACTGTTGAAGCATGCAAACTTAGAATTTAGACTACTTTGACCAACATGTATGTTGAGTAGACTTGGTTAATATTGCACAAATCCTATCATTACAAACGACATAAGTAAGGGACCATTCCGAACCCAACGGTTTGAGGTCTTCCCTTGCGAGGGGTGAGTGCGGCCTTAAATCATTTTCCCGGTTCATACCGGGTGGCGACTCCATTACTCTCCGGATTAGTTCCCCGTGGACTACTCCGTACTCCCAACTAGGCCCTGAGTCTAGAACAGCATGTGTCGCCCAGCCCCTGTTGTCTACAGTGCCACGTGTCCATCATCCACGGCGTGTCGCGACGCCTAATGTTTCACGCGTCGCGGCGCGTGAGGTAAAATTTTGCCTATAAATTGAGGCCAAATTTCAGAATTCATTTCATACTTTCTTCTAAGGACTTTCTAAATAATACTAAGAAGATTGTATCTTGTTTGTTTATTTAAAGCTTTCAGTAATTAATTTTCGCAATAGAACTTTCTTTTGTTTACTTTTCAGTCTTTGCTTTTTGTATTTAATTTCATTTACTTTTACGCAATAGTACTTTACATTCTTTACTTTTCAGTTTTTACTTTTCAGTAATAAAGGGGTAAGTCCCCCATGTTGGGGGTGAAAGGTAAAGCCTTTATTACTAATATTTATATTAATCTCCTTTAATTATAATATAAAAACTATTTAAAACCTGACTTAATGAGCATACCGCCTTTATGGTCGGTTGGACTAAATTATAAAAATTGGTTTTAACCTGACTAAACTGGAAACCACCTGTATGGTCGGATGGAATTGATTATAAATTTGACTTAATCAGGATACTGCCTATATGGTCGGTTGGTAATATCACGCAAAGTTAATATATTATAATAAGGGAGATATCTAAAATAGAAGTAATAAAAGTGGATCCTATAACCCCAACATTTTCTTTTATTGTACTTTTCCTTTTTTAATTTCCTGTATTTACTTTCCAACATTTACTTTATGTCTTTTATTTTAAGATTTTACTAGCCTTAGATATGTGTCGTAACTAAACTCGTTATCTGGGGTTGTGATGAATTCCAATATCACCGGTTTATAATGGATTATTTTATAGTTTTGGTAATATAAAGGTTTATTTATTAAGTTTTAAGCTTAATGCTTCTTGTTAACTGGCCATTAATAAGATTGATCTGGTAAACTTAAAATAAACTTGACGAAAGAATTTTAGGTTTCAGCCTTAGACTTAATAGCCCATGATCTTCCTTGAGGATATATAACCCTTTAATAGATTTCCTTACAGGATAGACATATACTTTTCGGGCGGGGGTAGCCACAATTGGAACTTAATCTTAATGAATCCAGGTAACTTAGTTGACATAGACATATGATTAATTGGGTTACACTGGGTATTTGCAGTTGACCATCGACATATGCTTTTGCATAATTTCGTGTTCCAGGTTAGTAAACCAATGTATTACAGAAACATGAGATAACCACTTAATCTTTAAAATATATTAGAAGGATTCACAACCCTGGATAGTTTCTTAATATTGAATTTTCCTTGTATTTATTTTCGCTCTGTTTAATTTACTTGTTTTAAGTTTAAAGTCACCATCCAATCAAACAACCAATCTATTAGATACTCGTAAACATGTGACTTCATAAATTAATCGCTTAGGTATTAAGTCCTCATGGGATCGATACATTTATACTACTTGAACGATACATGCGCTTGTGTTATACCCGTGTGATTACGCCGGTCAAGTTTTTGGCGCCGTTGCCGGGGACCTATTTATCTTTTACTATTAGTTTTGGGGTTAGATACCTTTAATTGTATCAGATTTCTTTTTACTTATTGTTTTTTTTTCTTGTGTTTCAGGTTCTCAAACACTACATGAGAAGAACCATAAGCTTTGAAATCCAACCACTTGACCCAGAAATTTAAAGAACAATCAGATAGGTGATAAGGGAAAGGCGAGAAGGCCAAGAAGCACTGATCAACATGGAACCTGAACCTTTGGAAGTTGCACCACCAATTCCCATTCGAGATAGAACTATTTCTGTGGTTGACGGCTTCATTTCCTGTATTGTACTTCCTCCATTACCAGCAAATATGTGTGACATCAAAACATGCATTCAGATGATACAACATTCAGTTTAGTTTGGGGGGAATGCAACTGAAGATCCTAATGCCCACATCAGCAACTTCTAGGAAGTTTGTGGCATTTTCAATTACAACCGAGCAGCTGAAGAAGCAATGACACTGCAGGTTTTTCCATCACAACTTGGAACACTCTAGCCACCAAATTCCTTGCAAAGTATTTTCCACCAGCCAGAATTGCAAAGCTAAGGAATGACATTACATCTTTTGTACAACATGACTCAGAATCCCTCTGCGAAGCTTGGGAAATGTATAAGGATTGCTCCGGAAATGTCCTCACCATGAGATTGCAAAGTGGCTACAAGTCCAAACCTTATATAATGGACTTTATTGTATAAGGACATGTATATTCCTATCCTGTAAGGAAATCTATTAAAGGGATATCTATCCTCAAGGAAGATCGTGGGCTATTAAGTCTAAGGCTGAAACCTAAAATCCCTATGTCTAGTTCATTTTAGATTACCACATCAATCTTATTAGTGATCAAACAACAAGAAGCATTAAGCTTAAGACTTAATAAGTAAACCTTTAAATTACCCAAACTATAAAATAACCCCTTATAAACCGGTGATATTAGAATTCATCACAACCCAAGATAACTAACGCATAACTAGGGCTAGTAACAACTTAAAAGTAAAAGACATAAAGTAAAAATACTGAAAAGTAAAAGACATAAAGTAAAACTGAAACGTAAAATAAAATAAAATGTTAAGGTAAAAGGAATTACTTTTACTACTATTAATTTAGATATCTCCCATAAAATAATATATAAACTTATGATTCTTTTTCCAACCAGCCATAAAGGCGGAACCAAAATTAAATTGCCAACCGACCAATCTGGCGGTATTCTTTATTAGTCAGGTTTAAACCAGATTAAAATGAATTACTAACCGACCAATCTGGCGGTATCCTTTTTAAGTCAATATTTTAAATAGTGAATATATCATTTTTAAGGGAGATTAATTTAAATAGTAACAGTAAAAGAATTACCTTTCACCCTAACTGGAGAAGTTACCTCCTCATGGTAAATAGTAAAAACTGTAAAAAGTAAAAAGTAAAAATTAAATTACTATTATCACAAAACGTAATTAAAATTATTTACAAAACTAAAAATTAAAAAACTAAAAAACTAAAAACTAAAGAATCTAGTGAGAGAAACTCTCTCTTTAGAAAGAATATAAGAGAGAGAGTGGTGCACTGAATTCTGAAATCTCGAGCTCAATTTATAGGCCTCGGTAGGATCCAGCGTCGCGACGCCAGGTTCTCAGCGTCGCTACGCCAGATTTGTCGACGTGGCACGCTCTGGTTCGCCGGTTTGAAGATTCTGGATAAGCTGATAAGGTGACACGTGGCAGAGTGGTTGGGCTTCAATTATTGTGACACGTGGCGGCTTCTGATTGGTCGCTGAGATTCTTATCCGCCACGTGTCAGATAAGGATTAGATACTCAATTATTGATGCTGACGTGGCGATGATATGGCGGTGATATGGCGACGACGTGGCGACACGTGGGAAAGAGACTGTCGGCACCTTAGAATTGCGACACGTGTCACTTCCTGATTGGTTGATGATGATATGGCACGACACGTGGCAATTTTGACTTGTTGACTTGCTGACGTGGCTGATGACATGGAGACACGTAGGCTGACATGTGGCACAGGTGGCGATGATGACTGTCGGCACCATAGGATGCTGACACGTGGCACGACGCATGTTAGCAGATCGGCTGTGATGGTGACACGTGTCACGGCGCATTTTAGCAAAGTCAAACTTTTCTCAGATTCTGATTTGTGGACCCGGCGCACGTTAGCACAGTTTGGTGCATTTTAGACGACGCGACGCCGAAGGCTTGGCATCGCGACGCGCTTAAGACCAAAATATCCCTGTTGACGCAATTTTTTCTGTTTTTGCCCCAAATTGCCTCCAATGCTTTCCAAACTTTATTTATTTACAAAATAACACAAAACATATCAAAACGTTCACAAAACTCAAGAAACTATACAAAATATTAGGTCAAATGAGTGGGAATAAGTGATATAAATACACCACTCATCACACCCCCAAACCTAACATTTTGCTAGTCCTCGAGCAAAACATAAAATAAAATAACATGAAAATAAAATTAACTAAGCCACTTTCGTAGGGATCACGATTGCATTTAGCGTATGCAACAAGCCTTTAAACCCCTAGGTGTCCCTAGTGGACGAGTTGTAGTCTCGTGAGGGTTTACAGCAATGATACCCACAAACATTTTTACAAAAGTAAAAAAAGTAATAAAACTAATGCACACAAAAGCAAAAAGACAAGAGAAAAGAGAAGTTAGTGACTAATAAAGTGAAACTTCTACTCCAAGTTACTAGTTGTTTTGTTTTATTCTAAATTACTGAATAAGTAAATTCTCCGATATTTTTTACCATTCTCCATATACACAGCTAACAAAATATTAATCAAATCATTTTTTTGCCCACAACAGTCACAAGTGTAGTTGATAAGAGAGTAATATTTTTGTCCTAAAGTTTTATCAGATTTCACACCTTTTTATAGCAATGGAATAATTTTTCTGATTTTTCTGATTTTTTCTTTGATTTTTCTCTATTTTTTATTTATATACAATATCTTCCATCTATGTAGCGAGTGTTGGGTCGGTGACTCCCAAACCAGTTGGCTTTAGGGCACCAGGTGTTAAGACACCCCTACGGACTTAATTACTCAGACTTCAGATATATATATTTTTGCAGCATCTTCGATCCATGTAACGAGCTTTGGGTCAGTGACTCCCAAACCAGTTGGTTTTAGGGCACTAGGTGTTAAAACACCCTTACAAACTTAATAACTCGGATCTCGGACGTTTGTTTTTTTTTTTTACTCCATTGCTTTTTGAGATGTTTCCTCCAATTAAACTAGAGCACTGAATATTACAAACTTTTCAATTTAGCTCAGGTCCGTATGTTACTATATATGTTGACAATACCTGTCAACTGAGCATATGAAGATCCATTTTAGTCTGTTTTATGGAGAATTTACAAATTAAATAATTCAAAAAGAAATAAACAAAAATTAACTTGTTTCAAAAATGGTTTTAGATATGTCTCAGGAGTGGAAACTCCTTACTCAGCTATATCTTACCAATTTCACCTTTTTAGTCAAAATAAAAACACAAAAAAAACACAAAATATTTTTGTAATTTTTGAAAAATTTTTAATTTTTTTGTATTTTTCGAAAAATTTTGGACTAAAAATAAAAACAACATATAAACTAAAAACAAGGTACTAATCAACTAATTCCCTCCCCCAAACCTAAATGAGACATTGTCCTCAATGTCGTAAACAGTAAAAGGAGAGTTAAGAAGGTCGTACCTGGTTAGCTGAAAATCTACAGAAAATTAAAGGTTAAGATCCAGATTAATCCGACGCCTCTTACCACGATCGTCCTCTGACCAATTTATCTTTGAAAGGATAGGGTCAACTTATGGTTCATAGGCTATGAGTTGGTCTATTAGATCCGGAGCAGTTCTGGCAGTAAAGAGGAGTTCTTTCAAAGGTTTTGACACGAACCCATTTCTCCGAGCATCATCAAGAAACACACAAAGAAAATCATAAAATCCATCAACGTTGAGCAGTCCAAGCGATTTCTGGTGTATGTTCAGGTTCGCCCAAGATAATACTATAAATATTTCCTCCAATGTACCCAAGCCACCTGGCAAAGCGATAAAAGCATCAGCACGGTTAATCATTTCTACCAGTCGTTCAGACATACCTGGCACGATCAGTTCCTCTTCGTTTGATGATCCAATAAGATTTGCCTCTGCCAAAGGTTTTGGGATGATTCCCAAAACATGACTGCCTCCTTCCTGTACGGCCTTTGAAACTATCCCAATTAGTCCGAGATTGCCTCCGCCATATATTAAGTGCATATTCCTTGCAGTTAAGACTCGACCCAATTCTTGTGCTGCTTCTACGTATTGTGGCTTAACTCCAACACTACTACCGCAAAACAAACAGATGTTTTCAACTCGTCTTCTTGAAGTGGCTTCCATTTTTTATTTATTTATTTTTCAAATCAGGATGCCTTCAAAAGTGTAATGACGGGCTGAATTTATAGTACCTGAAAAAAGGGTGAGTAATAATAGCACTAATATCTTCCAAAGGACGAGTGTTAGCTAAACAACAAAAGAAATCGTGAAAGGTCAAAAAGTCTGGATCCTGTCTACGAAAATAAAGATAATTACAATAGAAAAGCGAATCAAAGCAATAATTAAGACAACGAGATTGTGTACGTCCATTAGGATGCGTCTCAAGAATCCATTCATTATTCAGCCATCGCTAATGAATTAGCTTTCATTTTTGCCAAACACCATTCCTGCTGTCTAAAAATGCTCCGTTTGTGCTTTTCCCTACAAAAATAACACACAAAATTAAAAAAATAATAATTCTACAACATGTATACACAAAATATAAAACAGAAATTACAACAAATTGCATGGGTTGCCTCCCTGCTAGCGTTAAATTTTTCATCTTCAGCCAGACGTGACTGAATTTCATATGTTAAGGAGGTTTCAATGTCGTTTTATATGTCCGATCAAAAACAATCCCGTGAGCGTTGCTTTTGAAGGGTCTCTTTCAACGGTAATGTGGCAAAAAGAGTTTTGTCCCATTCAGTGCTCGTGCCACCTTTTTGCTCATTGTTGTTTCAGTGGATCCTGCAAAGAAAGAAAGAAAATCAAGAGGTCTCATATGGTGCTTGACTTGGAATGGGAGTTCCATTCTGTCAAGCTTCTGAGTGATATCTTTGATTTGTACTCCCCAAAACAGCGATGTTTCTCCTGAATGCTCTGGATCTTTATTAAGGTCAGACATTTGCTCCTCCATTTGCTCTGCTTCTTGCTCCACTTTTTCTTCACAGATGTATTTGAAAATTTTTGTATTCAGCTCTTCATCTGTCATCTGTGAACTACATGCTTCAAAATTGTCAACCTAAGGATGTAAAGATGTTTCTGACATTAGGTTTTCATCCTCTGATACGACCGGAAAGAATGGTTCAGATAGATCTTCTTCAAACATCATGGTAAAGCATGCTCCAAGATCTTCATTTTGAGGATTGAATGTTTGATCCTCCGTTGTTGGTGCAGTTGGTACAAATAGATCAGTTTCATCCTCGTCAGAATCTGAATAATAAAAGTCAAATTGAGACTTTGCCGGTTCGGGCTCCTGAACTGATACCTCTGGTTGTTGATACTGCTCAGCCTCCTCCTCTGTTGAAGTGTCATTGTGAAATGATTGGTACTCGAAGGCTTCATCAGTGTCATCTGAAACTGGTACTTGAGGTATGTAGTCCTGGTTTTCTGTGAATTGTCTCATTTGATATGTCATCCTCTGAATGAATTCTGATTGTGTCTGAATACTTTCCAATTGATTCTGGCTTGTTTCAAGCATTGCATCCAACTCGAACATATCTTTGAGCATGTTTAACAACTGATCTTCCTCTGATGGTTTTATTTATTGATGAAAATCGCATATGGATGGTGGATAAGATGGAAAATGTGATGGTTTTCCATACTTTGAATGATTCTGAAAATTCTGCCACTCTGAAAGGTATATGCATTGATCGATCGGGTGGTTACCATCACATATTACACATCTCCCCATTTCATTCTGTTGAGCAAATATAGAATTGCTTGGTTCTGGCATCTAGTGATAATCATTGGGCTGGACAACAGGCCTCATAAAACCGGACTGTTGCTCCCAGATGTGGGGTGTATCTTCTTGTAAGGTTCGTATTCTCTCAATCTCCCAGTAGTGTTCCAATTTTTAATCACCTGAAAAAGAAAGAAATAAAAATTACAGATAAAAATAAAGAAAATTAGATACAAGTAAATTAGATAGCTTCAAAATTAACAACTCAAGAAATATAAGTCCCCGGCAACGGCGCTAAGAACTTGACCGGCGTAAACACACACGTATAACGCAAGCGCACATATCGTTCAAGTAGTATAAAAATATCGATCCCACGAGGACTTAATTCCTACTGTTGTTATTAATTATTGAATCTATTTGTTTACAAATATCTAATTGAAGGTGAAGAGAATGATTGTTTGATTGGTTGAAAGTGGTTTTACAAAATAAATAAATAAATAAATAAACAAAAGAAAATACTAAGGAAAATAACAAAAGACACAAAGATCTTTTAATATCTTTTAAAAGATGAAGTGATTATTTTATGTTTGTGTAATAAATCAGTTTACTAACCTGGAACACTAAATTATGCAAAAGCCTCTGTCGATGGTCAGACGCAAATACCCAGTTTAATCCAATTGAACCATATGTCTATGTCAACAAATTATCTGGATTCATTAAGTTTAAGTTCCAATTATGGCTACCCCCGCCCGACAGGTATATTCCTATCATGTAAGGAAATCTATTAAAGGGTTATCTATCCTCAAGGAAGATCGTGGGCTATTAAGTCTAAGGCTGAAACCTAAAATCCCTATGTCTAGTTCATTTTAGATTTACCACATCAATCTTATTGGTGATCAAACAACAAGAAGCATTAAGCTTAAGACTTAATAAGTAAACCTTTAAATTACCCAAACTATAAAATAACCCCTTATAAACCGGTGATATTAGAATTCATCACAACCCCAGATAACTAACGCATAACTAGGGCTAGTAACAACTTAAAAGTAAAAGACATAAAGTAAAAATACTGAAAAGTAAAAGACATAAAGTAAAACTGAAAAGTAAAATAAAATAAAATACTAAGGTAAAAGGAATTACTTTTACTACTACTAATTTAGATATCTCCCATAAAATAATATATAAACTTATGATTCTTTTTCCAACCAGCCATATAGGCGGTAACTTGATTAAGTCAAATTAAGTCCAACCAGCCATAAAGGCGGAACCAAAATTAAATTGCCAACCGACCAATCTGGCGGTATCATTTATTAGTCAGGTTTAAACCAGATTAAAATGAATTACCAACCGACCAATCTGGCGGTATCCTTTTTAAGTCAATATTTTAAATAGTGAATATATTATTTTTAAGGGAGATTGATCTAAATAGTAACAGTAAAATAATTACCTTTCACTCTAGCTGGAGAAGTTACCTCCACATGGTAAATAGTAAAAACTGTAAAAAGTAAAAAGTAAAAATTAAATTACTATTATCACAAAACGTAATTAAAATTATTTACAAAACTAAAAATTAAAAAAACTAAAAAAACTAAAAAAAAACTAAAAACTAAAGAATCTAGAGAGAGAAACTCTCTCTTTAGAAAGAATATAAGAGATAGAGTGGTGCACTGAATTCTGAAATCTCGAGCTCAATTTATAGGCCTCGGTGGGATCCAGCGTCGCGACGCCAGGTTCTCAGTGTCGCTACGCCAGATTTGTCGACGTGGCACGCTCTGGTTCGCCGGTTTGAAGATTCGTGATAAGCTGATAAGGTGACACATGGCAGAGTGGTTGGGCTTCAATTATTGTGACACGTGGCGGCTTCTGATTGGTCGTTGAGATTCTTATCCGCCACGTGTCAGATAAGGATTAGATACTCAATTATTGATGCTGACGTGGCGATGATGTGGTGGTGATGTGGCGACGACGTGGCGACACGTGGGAAAGAGACTGTCGGCACCGTAGAATTATGACACGTCTCACTTCCTGATTGGCTGATGATGATGTGGCACGACACGTGGCAATTTTGACTTGTTGACTTGCTGACGTGGCTGATGACATGGAGACACGTAGGCTGACACGTGGCACATGTGGCGATGATGACTGTCGGCATCGTAGGAGCTGACACGTGGCACGGCGCATGTTAGCAGATCGGTTGTGATGGTGACACGTGTCATGGCACATTTTAGCAAAGTCAAACTTTTCTCAGATTCTGATTTGTGGACCCGGCGCACGTTAGCACAGTTCGACGTATTTTAGACGTCGCGACGCCGAAGGCTTGGCATCGCGACGCGCTTAAGACCAAAATATCCCTGTTGACGCATTTTTGTTCGTTTTTGCCCCAAATTACCTCCAATGCTTTCCAAACTTTATTTATCTACAAAATAACACAAAACATATCAAAACGTTCACAAAACTCAAGAAACTATACAAAATATTAGGTCAAATGAGTGGGAATAAGTGATATAAATACCATTCATCAAAGGCACACATTTCTGCAATAGATATTTTGATGCACTCCTATCCAAATACAAAGTTACTCATAAAGTTGCCACTGCCTACCATCCGCAATCAAATGGACAGGTTGAAGTCTCAAATAGGGAGATCAAAAGAATCTTGGAGAGAACCGTTGGATCAACAAGGAGTGACTAGTCTACAAAATTGGATGATGCATTATGGACCTACCAGACA
This sequence comes from Zanthoxylum bungeanum, assembly GCA_019454045.1. Taxonomy (NCBI): domain Eukaryota; kingdom Viridiplantae; phylum Streptophyta; class Magnoliopsida; order Sapindales; family Rutaceae; genus Zanthoxylum; species Zanthoxylum bungeanum. Next base: position 53,276 of record SKCR01000237.1, read on the forward strand.
GCTTACAAGACACCCATTGGTATGTCCCCATATCGAATGGTGTTTGGGAAAGTGTGCCATCTGCTAGTGCAGCTTGAACACAAGGCGTATTGGGCACTAAAGAAGTTAAATCTTGATCCACAAGCAGTAAGAGAAAATCGACTCCACCAACTCAACGAATTTGAGGAATTTTACCTACAAGCTTATGAGAATGCTAGATTATACAAAGAAAAGACCAAGAAATGGCATGATCGAAAAATAATGCGCAGACAACTGGAACCAAGGTAGCAGGTGTTGTTATACAATTCGAGGTTGAAACTTTTCCCTGGAAAGTTGAAATCAAGGTGGTCAGGTCCATTTGTGATCACTTAGGTTTTACCATATGGAGCTATTGAGTTACTTGATCCCAACACCAACGAAACACTCAAAGTTAACAGCCAGCGTGTCAAGCACTACTGGGGAGAATCATTTGAGCGATAAAAAGAAAGTGTCACACTTTCATATCCAGCCTAACGTTCGGGCAGTCCTGTGTAGCTGACGACATTAAACTTAGCGCTAGCAGGGAGGCAACCCATGCAATTTGTGTATATATTCAGATTTGGTGTGTTTTATTTTTGTGTGTTTAATTTTGTAAGTAAAGTCATTTCAGGATGGAAGATGTTCTCACAAATCTTCACAAGCAATTTCCTTCTCTCCCTCAAAACTCTCTGATGAAAGTCTACAAAGCTCGCTTGGAACGAATGGGACTGCTAATGATCAAAGGTATTCCTAATGAAATTTGTTGGATTATTGAAGCACGGGTCTGATTGGCAAGTGAGTCCTCTGACTCATTTATTTCATATCTGCTTGGTTTAGGAAGAAGCACCTATGCTAAACAGAGAAGTGCTAAAAGAATGGGTGTTTGCTATAAATGTGCTCGTATGACATGTAATACTCGTTGTCGTTCTTTAGGAATGGTGTCTGATAACCATGAAGTTAAATTAAATTCATTAGGGATGGCTTGAGTAAGGAGTCTTTAGATGACATATCTAAGACTCTTGAGACGCATTCCAGTGGATATGTGCATCATGCAATTCACATGTTATATACACACTTTCGAAAAGAAAGACAACAGTTAAGTCTCGCGAATCTGACTTTAAAAGACCTTGTTTGCTAATTTATAAGAAAATTGGATGGGAATCTTGTCCCTGATGCATAGACGTCAATCAAACCGTTACTTCTTGTAAATATTATTTTCTAATAATTGTGATCTGTTTTGTTATTTTCTTTTATTTTCTCCAACATGATCCAGACTTTTTGACTTTCACGATATATTTCACTGTTTAACTAATAATCATCCTTTGAAAGATACTAGTGCTATTATTACTCACCCTTTTATGGTGCTATAAATTCAACTCATCATTGCACTCTTGAAGGCATCCAGATTTGAGAAAGAAATACATAAAAAATGGAAGTTACTTCAAGAAGATGAGTTGTAAACATTTGTGTGTTTTGCGGTACTATTGCTGGTTCTAAACCAGAATTCGTAGCGGCAGCACATGAATTAGGTAGAGTCATAGCTGAAAGGAATATGCACTTTGTATATGGCGGTGGCAATCTTGGACTAATGAGAATCATTTTAAGGGATGTACATGAAGGAGGCAGTCAAGTTCTGGGAATCATCCCAAAACCCTTGGCGGAGGCGAATCTTATAGGACCATCAAACATAGAGGAACCTATCATGCCAGTTATATCTGAATGACTGATGGAAGTAATTAACCGTGCTGATGCTTTTATTGCTTTGCCAGGTGGCTTGGGCACAATGGAGGAAATTTTTACAGTATTATCTTGGGTGAACTTGAACATACACCAGAAACCGGTTAGACTGTTTAATGCTGATGGATTTTATGATTTTCTTTGTGTATTTCTTGATTATGCCCGGAGAAATGGGTTCGTGTCAAAACCTGTAAAAGATCTATTCTTCACTACCAGAACTGCCAATGATTTAATTGACCAACTTTTAGACTTTGAACCACAAATTAACCTTATCCTTTCAAAGATAATCTGGTTCGATAATGATCGTGGTAAAAAGCGTGGATAAATCTGGATCTTAACCTTTAAATTTCATTTTAGATGTAGAATTTCAGCTAACTAGGTACTATCTTCTAAACTCATCTTCTACTTTTTAAGACATTAGGGATAATGTCTCATTTAGGTTTGGGGGAGGGAATAGTTCAATAGTATCTTATTTTTATTGTGTTGTTTTTATTTGATTTTTAGTCAAAAATTTTCAAAAAATTCAAAAAAATAAATAAATTAATAAAAAAATATTTTGTGTTTTTGTGTTTTTAATTTGATTAATCCGGTGGAATTGGTGTGAGATAGCTGTGTAATGGAATTTCCACTCCTGAGACGTATCTCAACCTATTTCGTAACAAGTTAATTTTCGTTTATTTCCTTTTGAATTATTTAATTTGTGAATTCTCCATAAAACTGACTAAAATGGATCTTCATATGCCCAGTTGACATGTATTATCAACATACATGGTAACATACAGAAATGAGTTGTAATTGAAAAAGTTTGTAATTTTTAATGCTCTAGTTTAATTGGAGGAAGCATCTAAAAAAGCGATGGGATAAAAAAAACGTCTAAGATCCGAGTAATTAAGTCTGTAGGGGTGTTTTAACACCTAGTGCCCTAAAGCCAACTGGTTTGGGAGTCATTGGACCAAAGCTCGCTACATGGATCAAAGATGCTATAAAAATAAAAAGAGACATCTGAAATTCGAGTAATTAAGTCTGTAAAGGTGTATTAACACCTAGTCCCATAAAGCCAACTGGCTTGGGAGTCACTGGCCCAAAGCTCGCTACATGGATTGAAGATTTTGCTTTCTTTACTTTTACGCAAAAAAAAAGGAAAAATGAGAAAAATATTTCATTGCAAAAAAAAGTGTGAATTCTGATATAACTTTAGGATAAAAGTATTACTCTCTTTTCAACTACAATTATAAATATTGTAGGCACAATGAGTTGATTAATATCTTGTTAGCTGTGTGTATGGAGAATGGTAAAAATAATCGGAGAATTTACTTATTTGGTAATTTAGAAAGAAAGAAAATAACTATTAACTTGGATAAGGAGTTTCACTAGTTTAGTCACTAACTTGTTTATTCTCTTTTCTCTTGTCTTTTTGCTTTTGTGTGCATTAGTTTGACGTTTGTGGGTATCGTTGATGTAAGCCCTCACGAGACTACAACTCGTCCACTAGGGACACCTAGGGGTTTAAAGGCTTGTTGCATATGCTAAATGCAACCGTGATCCCTACGAAAGGGGCTTAGTTTAATTTTATTTTAAAGATGTTTATGTTATTTTATTTTGTTATTTTGCTCGAGGACTACCAAAATGTTAGGTTTGTGGGTGTGATGAGTGGTAAATAGATCACTATTTCCCACTCACTTGACTTAGTATTTTGTATAGTTTCTTGCGTTTTGTGAATATTTTCATGTATTTTGTGGTATTTTATAGATAAATAAAATAACAGGACTCTCTGGAGGCAATTCGGGGCCAAAATAGCGGAAAACAGACAAAAAAGGCAAAAATTTAAATTTCCTGCTAAAATACGCCGTTTGTTAAAATACGTCGTTTGCTAAAATACGCCGTGCTAAAATACGCCGTTTGCTAACGTGTGCCGGAGACTGCTAACATGCATCGGACATGTGGACCAATCAGAGAAGTTTTGCTATCATACGTCATTGCAAACATGCTCCTGCCACGTGTCAACATCACAAAAAATCATGATAACGTGCGTCGTGCCATGTGTCACCATCACATGCTGCCGACAATCATCATCAACACATGTCAATACTGTCGTCAGTGTAGCGATGCGCAACAACTTTCCACGTCGCAATGTCGACACAATTATTGAGCGGCCGACGCTGACCCTGACACATGTCCTCATCTCGAAAGTTTTGTGCCACGCGTCCATCATCAACGGCGCGTTGTGACGCGCAATGTTTCACGCGTCGTGACGCGTGAGGCAAAATTTTGCCTATAAATTGAGGTCGAATTTCAGAATTCATTTCATACTTTCTTCTAAGGAATTCCTTAAGAATACTAAGAAGATTGTATCTTGTTTGTTTATTTACAGTTTTCAGTATTTAATTTTTGCAATATCACTTTCTTTTATTTACTTTTCAGTCTTTTCTTTTTGTATTTAATTTCATTTACTTTTACGCAATATTACTTTCCTTTCTTTACTTTTCAGTTTTTACTTTTCAATAATGATGAGGTAACTCCCCCCTGCTGGGGTGAAAGGTAAAGCTTTTATTACTAATATTTAGATTAATCTCCCTTAATTATAATATAAAAACTATTTAAAACCTGACTTAATGAGGATACCGCCTTTATGGCTGGTTGGACTTAATTATAAAAATTGGTTTTAACCTGACTAAAGTGGATATCGCCTGTATGGTCAGTTGGAATTAATTATAAATCTGACTTAATCAGGATACCGCATATATGGTCGGTTGGTAATATCACACAAAGTTAATATATTATAATAAGGGAGATATCTAAAATAGAAGTAATAAAAGTGGATCCTCTAACCCCAGTATTTTCTTTTATTGTACTTTTCCCTTTTTAATTTCCAGCATTTACTTTATGTATTTTATTTTAAGCTTTTACTAGCCTTAGATATGTGTCTTAACTAAACCTGTTTTCTGGGGTTGCGATGAATTCCAATATCACCGGTTTATAAGGGGTTATTTTATAGTTTGGGTAATGTAAAGGTTTATTTTTAAGTCTTAAGCTTAATGCTTCTTGTTAACTGGCCATTAATAAGATTAATCTGGTAAACTTAAAAAAACTTGACGAAGGAATTTTATGTTTCAGCCTTAGACTTAATAGCCCACGATCTTCCTTGAGGATAGATAACCCTTTAATAGATTTCCTTACAAGATAGAAATATACCTGTCGGGTGGAGGTAGCCACAATTGGAACTTAATCTTAATGAATTCAGATAACTTGTTTGACATAGACATATGATTAATTAGGTTACACTGGGTATTTGCAGTTGACCATCGACAGAGGCTTTTGTTGGACAGTTATGACCCATAGCGTCACTATTTGTACAGATCATGCTGTTGTTGTACAAATTAACTATGTGACAAAGGAGATTGCTCTCTTATCATTTGTGATTAGATCACCATGATGTATAAATCATAGGAGGTCCCTGTGATTTGTTCCTGGATTGAGAAGATATGAGACAGTATCAATCCACGAAGGATAAATCATTAAATATCCCTAGTCAGAGTATTATCGAGATTGGACATCGATAATGCGTAAAAGACTAGTATTACAGTTGTGCGCGTTATAAGGGCATAACGTCATAGTTCTCATATATTTGGGTATATGATATTCATGCAAGTGTAATAGGAGGTTGTGTTTACCGATGGTACGGGAAATAGCTTCGCTCTGGATAGACCCCCTCGGAATTCCATTGATAGTATGAGTATGTGTCTATGGAAGTCCGAAATCAGGGTAGGTGTATTTGGTCTTAACCTGAGACTTGCACCGCTAATACTTGCGACAATCAATATACTTTGGTTTTGGTCGCCCAGGGCTTGAACAGGTTTTGTGTACGCCTTTGCTGGGTATATTGAGAATCGTAGTGTGTTGGGTGTGATGTCAAGACGGAAGTATCACTCGAGTCATATGGAGATGATGGTCACGTAGGATACGGAACTGGTTCTCTTATGTATTGCAGTCATCGGGATAAAATGACAAGGTCATGTATATCCGATTATAGAGACTAGTTACTAGACATCCGACATGTGCTTCATACGGGGCAGACACAATTCCAGCCCCAGGCCTAGCACGTGACATCTGATACTGGATCGACATACTCAATACTACATATACTACGCCTGATATAGATCGCTTATTCCTGTAAGCATATTTCTGGAGAATTGGGTAGGCATGGCGCTTTGCTAGAAGCCAACCTTGTCTTGTAAATCGGTAAAAACGTAGTACTATGTACTTACGCGTTCGGATAGTCCGACGACCGTATTTACTGCCAACATATCCAGGGATCTCATGGGTCGCTTCCCGAAGATTCACTGATGAAGTATGACTCGCACTTTAATTAATCTGGATTAATTCGATGAGAGAGAAAATTAATCTGGATTAATTGCGGAGATATTTTATTTGGGATAAAATATCATTTAAAGAGAGAGAACGATTAATTTGGAATTAATCGATAAAATAATATATTCGATATATTATAAGAAATTAGATTTCGACGCGGAATTGAAATTGGATTTTAATTCGGGCGAACGAATTAATTTAGAATTAATTCGTTAGCGACGTGAATAGTGATTTCGCTAGGCATAATCATTTAATTGCGTCGCAACAGAAAATTCGTTATTTTGGAATTAGCGAACCCGAGCCCGAGATTATTTGCGAGCACATTCGCATTTCGAATTCAAGTGCGACACGCAAGTCACATCAAGCGTCAAATCATTCATCAATCGATTGATGTGATGTCTAGTCACTTTGAGTGATTTGACAACATGTCATTGTGATTGATGGAGGTAGTTGGCAAGCATTTAAGGCTTGACTTTTTGAAAATCAAAAAGGTGTATATGTTAATTAATTTTAGAAATCAATTTATCTAATACACATTTTATCTCTCTCTCCTAACTCCTTCTTCTCTCTCAGCCTTGGAGGCTTTCTTTCTCTCTTCACTGGTTTGGTTAAAACCATGAGCTATGAGGAAGAAATGAGTTATTTTGTTGCAAAATCAAGGTGATAGCACACATCCGGAGTCGTCCGTAGTTGATATGGAAACCCACCCGCGAGCTAGGGATCATCAACACAAGCTTGGAGCTTGCTTGGAGGACCACACATGGCCAAAAATGGAAAAGGACAGCAGCTCACTGCCGTGACCATCCAGAAGGCAGAAATCGATTTGTTGTCTTCACTCGCGTCGCTCAACCGATCATTGTGAGTATTCCGCAACTCTGTGATGTATTCGCATGTTATTTTCATTACTTGAAATGATCTTGGGATGCTTAGAGAATTCCAACAATGGTATCAGAGCAAGGTTGAGCATGCAAATAATTTAGGGTATATTGATTTTGAGCATGATTTGATTAAATTGGATGTTTGAATATGCTTAAATTATGTTTTATTGAATATTGAATGGATTAATTTCATGAAATTGTGTTTGGAACATTTTTCCCCAAAATGGGTTGGCTTGGCCGAAGACTCACTAAACCCTAATGTCTTGGAGTTTTTGATTTTTGATTCATTGGATGAGTTGGAATCAATTGGGAATGTTGATTTAATGTTAATTTGGATTTAATTGGATTGGATTCGGAATTGATTCTAAAAATCCCCAAAAGCCGAGAGTTATAGAGCATGATTGGGTTTGATTTTTTTGTTAAATTGTGTTGGACATGATTTAATGATGATAAGCATGATTAATTAGGCTAATTTAGTGTTTTGGAAATATTGATTTAGGTGATTAATTGTGTTATACACTTTAGGTAATTAAATTGTGAAATTGGATTTTGTAATTTAATTGAATTGGGCTTAAGTTGGGTTTAGGCTAAATTGGTTGGATCCAATTGGGCCCAAAACCGCTTCCATAAAGTCCAAATGCAACTAATGGACCTTTAAAGTTTAATTGGGCCTAATGGGCCTAAATTGATTTATGGGCTTATGGGGTTACTCCTTGATTGGGCTTTGGTGATTGGGTTTGACCCGAGTTGACCAAAAGTCCACGCCTTAAAGAAATTAATTAAAAGCCCATTGGACTTTAATTAAATTAACGTTGGACGTTAATCGGGTTTTGAGACCCGTAATGATTGAATTTGGATTTTAAGTCGTAAAGGTTCGTCAAATAAAGAGTAATATTTAATTTGGAATTAAATAGCGGATTAATATTAAATACAAATTGAATTTGATTTATTTATGTAGTTTAATTTAATTCGAGAATTCGTACTTTGTGTACTTATTCGCAAAACGAGTTTGACTCGCGTAAAATCAAATCGTTGTTTGAACATTGGATGGTCACTAATTATCAGATTAATTAATTGGATTAGATTGATTGATAACATGCTTGTGTGAATACATGGTTGCGATGCATGAATAATGTATATCGGATGGATATTAGAAGGGTGGGGCAATTTTAGAAATTATTGTAATAAATTTAGAATTTATTAATTGGACCTGCGTGTCCAGCCTTATTACCTCTTTACTCTTTGTATTCTCTTCTCACTTATTCCCCTCAATGTAAATGAGGTTTCTTTAGAAGTGTAGTGTAACGGGTAGAAGTAATACTTGTGCTAGCGGGAGAGACGAAATAGAGAGATTTGATCTAGGATCAATGTGTTAAGTATCAATCCGCATATCATTATTATTTTATTTATACGCACTTTATTATGTGTTTAGAATGTATGTTTAAGGGTGTATGTTTATGAGACCTTTACAAAGATAATAAATTGGTTGCCAATTTGCACGCGAAAAACCCTCACACAATATTAAGTGTTTTTCCTTCCATTGAGTGATTCTTACTCAAGATCCAAGACTGGCATTGGCTTGTTGGCCAAAGTCAAGGCCTTTGTCCGTCGAGGATGTGTTTGAATCATGAGAGCTTTGTTCCATATTGGTGTCTTGTCCAAGTTGTGGTTTGTTGGCCAAAGTCAAGACCACTTCTTGTCCATCGACATTGATTACGAAGCTTTCCATGGTCAATGGGTTCCACTTAACTGGGATCACTAAGTTTGTTGTGCCAAAGCCAAGGCTTAGTTGATTCAGAGGAAAAAGGTTAGGTAATATATTGGATATATTGGCATATATAAGATATATGTTTCGGACTTGGATGTCCCCCTACTGGATCTAGGAATTGGATCTGATCCAATTGATCTTAGAGATCTACCTAGTTAATTATCATACAATTTGTTGGCCAAAGTCAAGATTGTGTGATATTTAACGTAATCCTAGCCCACTAGGAAACACGGTTTCCCGAGTACTCGACAGAGGGTTAGAGGCTCACCGAAAAATAGTGGGAGGTAAGAATTAAATTTGCAATATTCGTTTAATTACTTACCATACGCGCTCAAACAAATATCATTCGTCAAATATATTAAATGTTAGTTGGACTAATATTTAAATTATTGTTTTAATTAACAGTTGGATTGTATTCAAACAATTCAATTATAATTGATTAAATAGTTGGACTATAGTAATCATTATAATAAATAGTACCTAAATCGTTGATTAAATAGTTGGACTATTAAAATCAAGATAAAATTGAAAGATAAGCATTTAAAACATAATCCTAGGGAAAATTTATTTAAATGATTTAATTTTCAAATTGGGAATAAATTTCAGGATGGTCCTGGAAACTAATAAGTTACTTTATTTGATAAAATAACATATTATGCCTAAGCCCGGAGTTAAGCAAATAGTAGAGCATGATCTTTGGAAGATTCATGTAATGATAACTTTAGTGCTTAATCCGTTATGCTTGCCAAATAGACTCTTTAATTTCGAAATCAGAACTAAGGATTAGATCCTTAAAGTATGATGAAGAAATTGAAGGATCTTCATAAATCTATATTTAGATTTTGAAGTACTAAATTGCTATAGTAAACTCTTGGAGAGTTAATGGCCATTCTTAAGGAGACAAAGCCAAACTTTGCAATAAGGCAAGTAGCGCAAGGCGCACTTTATTTCGACATTCCAGAAGGCAAAGGCTAGGCCGAACGCTTCTGAGATGTGGAAAAGGGCAAAGGCAAAATCATTATAATCTTCTGGGAAGATAAATGACATATCCCAAAATGTCTGACTAAATGTGGCAAACGGGATCGCGGAAGCGTGACTGCCGTTTGGACAAAGCAGACATGAAGGAATTGAAGACGGGGCAAGGCTCTGACTTCAAATATGTTTGTCATAATATGTTCGCTACTAGTATTAAAATTGGATTTTAAATACTTAGTGTGATACATAAATATATACTGATGTTCAGAATCTGCTTTGAGCAGGATACTGAATTCAATTGAGATTTATCTGCGAATCAGAAACGGGACGACAGTTGTTGTTTTAATCGTAGAAACCTAAGTTTAGGAACTATCCTTCAGGTGTGTACCTAAATTTGGAAACTGTTATAATGTAACTAGTTTGACTAGAGACATTATCTCCATATCAGTGTTTAACCCGTTGCGGGTGAACCTTTATATCCTAGAACACTTAAGTGTTTTATTAAATAAAGATGATATTGAGATAAACACATTTGATGTGAATAACATAATTATATTTTTAATATAAATAAATCTCAAACATATAACATGACAAACAAATAGGTCAAACTGATTTGATCAGTGAAGAGACTTATAAGAGGCATTGTTGTCTGGGACACAATCAAACAAGACTCGTATATCCACACTTTCGAAGAGTGGGTACTCGGACAAATTTGATTCAATTCAAATAAATGCCACCGATTTGTAAGCCCTAGTTCATAGTGAAGCAAGTGGGCCCATGTCTGGCTAGGCTAGAGGTGGATATGAATATTTCGTGACCTTTACGGATGTGGCCTATCTTTATGGTTATGTGTTTCTTTAGGAACACAAATCAGAAACTTTTATAGTTTCGACGCGAAATAGACAAACAGATCGGCTAAAGTATTAAACTGTCACGGTAAGACCATAATGGAAAATACTTAAGCAATAAGTTTCTCAAATACTTGAAAGAGTATAGTATTCTTTCAATGAGAACTCTTCCCGGAACTCGTCAATTTGACAGTGTGTCCGAACTGAGTAATCGAATTTTGTTGGACATGATAAGGTTAATCATTAGTCGCTCTGAGCTACCATTTCCTTTAACGGATACACATAAACAGTGCAGAACTTATTTAGAATAAGGTTCATAAAAATCTATTTGACAGACATCATATTAGATATGAACAGGAAGAAACTGGGTTTCTCATTCCTGAAAATTTGGGAATGCTAGGCATATGTTTGGATGATACCAAACTAAAACCCAAATCGGATAAGTGCCAATTGTAGGTTATCCTAGGGAATCCAAAGTATAGTACTTATACAACTCACAAGAGAACAATGTAATTGTTGCTCACCATGCGGTTTTCCTAAGAGGAATACCTATATGCAGTGGTAAGTGAGAGGATAGTAAAACTCGATGAAAATCAGAGTAATACTATTCAAGGCACCGATTCCTAATGGAACACTAATAGTTCATCAAGGATGAAACTATACCAGTAATCTTCGAATACACAAGAACCACGTAAGTCAGAGAGAGTCAGAAAACAACCTGGGGTATGGGTTTCTGATCTCACCTCATTAAGATGTCAATCTTATTGAGGAATACCAACTGACTACGTATGAGGAAGTGATACAAGGTATTAACTCCCTATTATGACAAAGTGTCATGAGTCCGAAATGGATTCCATGTAAACCAACTATGTTTGGATACTAGTTGATATACCGAAAGGCATTGTGCCTATTGGTACTATATAAGTCTTCAAAGAAGACATACATGGAAGGCAACATACCAACGTATAAAGCTAGGCTTTTGGCAGAAAGGTATCGTTATCAACATTGTGTTGATTACAACGAAACCTTTTACCTGTTACCACGGTAAATCCATTTGGATAATGTTTGCTGACGCTGCATGTTTCATTTATGAAATATGACAGCTGAACGGGAAAATCACTTTCCTTAAATGGAAACCTTTTGGAGGATGTTTACAACATCCTGACGGTTTTGTCGTACCAAAACTAGCAAACAAGGTTTGCAGGTTATTCGATCCTTGTTTGGATTGAAGCAATCATTGTGTTCTTGGAATTATCGTTTTGATGTAATCATAATTGTTTATGATTTAATTCAAAACGGAAATGATTCTTGTGTATATAAGGAGGTTAGTGGGAGCGCACTGACAGTGGCTGTCCTATAAATAATGATGATATATATTTCTTGGAAATGATATTTCCCAAATAAAACAATCGGTGAAAGCTTGGCTTTCATGAAAATTCTCCGTGAACTCGTACATTGAAAAATGTACGCGACCTGATGTCCCATACGCTTTGAGCATATGGAGTCACAATCAGGCCAATCCTAGTGATGGTCACTGGATTGATATTAAGAACATCCATTAGTATCTTAGAGAACTAAGGATGCTGTCTTAATCTATGGAGAAGAAGAAACTTGAAGTGACTGGGATCACTACTGTAAGTTTCCTAACCGATAAAGATGACTATGAGTCGCAACAACGGTACGATAAAGTTTGAAAAACGGAACAGTGAGCTGGAAATCTTCCAAGCAAGATACTGTTACCGAATAAACAACAAATGCGGGTTATTGCTGCAGCTGAGACAGCAATAGAAGCCATTTGGGTCGATAATAAATCTAATTAGATTAGATATAGTTCTATTAGCAGCTGAGCTAGGTTACAGCGCAGGCTAAAGAATTAATGGTCTCATCAACGATCCAAATACATACTTCGATATTCATCTGATTCGTTCAGATCATACATCGTGGCGATGTGATGATCGAATAAATCGCATCAGATGATAATCATGCAAATCCGCTGACAAAAGCCTTGCATCAGCAGTTTGAGCGAACCGTACATAGTTCGGGTGTTAGACACTCGAGTGACTGGCTATAGACCAAGTGGGAGATTGTTGGACAGTTATGACCCATAACGTCACTATTTGTACAGATCATGGTGTTGTTGTACAAATTAACTATGTGACAAAGGAGATTGCTCTCTTATCATTTGTGATTAGATCACCATGATGTATAAATGATAGGAGGTCCCTGTGATTTGTTCCTGGATTGAGAAGATATGAGACAGTATCAATCCACGAATGATAAATCATTAAATATCCTTAGTCAGAGTATTATCGAGATTGGACATCGATAATGCGTAAAAGACTAGTATTACACTTGTGCGCGTTATGAGGGCATAACGACATAGTTCTCATATATTTGGGTATATGATATTCATGCAAGTGTAATAGGAGGTTGTGTTTACCGATGGTACATGAAACAACTTTGCTCTGGATAGACCCACTCGGAATTCCATTGGTAGTATGACTATGTGTCTATGGAAGTCCGAAATCAGGGTAGGTGTATTTGGTCTTAACCTGAGACTTGCACCGCTAATACTTGCGACAATCAATATACTTTGGTTTTGGTCGTCCAGGGCTTTAACAGATTCTGTGTACGCCTCTGCTGGGTATATTGAGAATCGTAGTGTGTTGGGTGTGATGTCAAGATGGAAGTGTCACTCCAGTTATATAGAGATGATGATCACATAGGATACGGAACTGGTTCTCTTATGTACTGCAGTCATCGGGATAAAATGACAAGGTCATGTATATCCTATTATAGAGACTAGTCACCAGACATCCGACATGTGCTTCGTACGGGGCAGACACAATTCCAGCCCCAGGCCTAGCACGTGACATCCGATACTGGATCGACATAAGCAATACTACGTATACTACGCCTGATATAGATCGTTTATTCCTGTAAGCATATTTCTGGAGAATTGGGTAGGCATGGCGCTTTGCTAGAAGCCAACCTTGTCTTGTAAATCGGTAAAAATGTAGTACTAGGTACTTACGTGTTCGGATAGTCCGACGATCGTATTTACTGCCAACATATCTGGGGATCTCATGGGTCGCTTCCGAAGATTCACCGATGACGTATGACTCGCACTTTAATTAATCTGGGATTAATTCGATGAGAGAGAAAATTAATCTGGGATTAATTGCAGAGATATTTTATCTATGATAAAATATCATTTAAAGAGAGAGAACGATTAATTTGGAATTAATCGATAAAATAATATATTCGATATATTATACAAGAGTTAATCGATAAATAATTATGCATAGCAAAATTACAATTCACATCGCTAGCGAATTAATTCTAAATTAACTCGTTCGCCCGAATTAAAATCTAATTTTAATTCCGCGTCGAAATCTAATTTCATTTAATATATCGAATTTATTATTTTATTGATTAATTCCAAATTAATCGTTCTCTCTCTTTAAATAATATTTTATCCCAGATAAAATATCTCCGTAATTAATCCTAGATTAATTTTCTCTCTCTTCTAATTAATCCCAGATTAATTATGTGTGAGTCATACGTCATCGGTGAATCTTCGGGAAGCGACCCATGAGATCCCTGGATATGTTGGTAGTAAATCCGGTCGTCGGACTATCCGAACACGTACGTACCGAGTACTACGTTTTTACCGATTTACAAGACATGGTTGGCTTCTAGCAAAGCACCGTGCCTACCCAATTCTCCAGAAATATTCTTAAAGGAATATATAATCTATATCAGGGGTAGTATACTTAGTATTGCGTATTGCGATCCATTATCGGAAGTCACGTGCTAGGCCTGGGGCTGGAATTGTGTATGCCCCGTACGAAGCACATATCGGATATCTGGTAACTAGTCTCTATAATCGGATAATCATGACCTAGTCATATATCCCGATGACTGCAGTACTAAATAGTACTAGTTCTGTATCCTGCGTGATCATCATCTCCATATGACTGGAGTGATACTTCCATCTTGACATCACACCCATTACACTACGATTCTCAATATACCCAAAAGAGGCGTACACATAACCTGTTAAAGCCCTGGACGACCAAAACCAAAGTATATTGATTGTCGCAAGTATTAGCGGTGCAAGTCTCAGGTTAAGACCAAATACACCTATCCTGATTCGGACTTCCATAGACACATAGTCATACTACCAATGGAATTCCGAGGGGTCTATCCAGAGCGAAGCTGTTTCCATACCATCGGTAAACACAACCTCCTATTACACTTGCATGAGTATCCAATACCCAAATATATGAGAACTATGCCGTTATGCTCCCATAACACGTACAAGTGCAATACTAGTTTATTCCGCATTATCGATGTCCAATCTCGATAATACTATGAATATGGATGTTTTAATGATTAAACCTTAGTGGATTAATACTGTCTCATATCTTATTAATCTGGAACTAATCATATAGACTTTTATCATTTATATATCCCGGTAATCTAATTACAAATGATAAAAGAGCAATTTCCTTTGTCACATAGTTAATTGTACAACAACGCCATGTTCTGTAAAAATAGTGATGCTATGGGTCTTAATTGTCCAACAATCTCCCACTTGGCCTATAGCCAATCACTCAAGTGTCCTACATTTGAACTATGTACGGTTCACTCAAACTTCTGCTGAGAAAATGCTTTCGTCAGCGGATTTACAAAGTTATCATTGTTGGTTTCTATTATATGTCCCAAGGAAAGATTAAGCATTAAATACAACAATGAATATATATTAAAAGATGAAGTATGGCGGAATCATACTTACAATGTAGTGATGAAGAAAATCAAACCAAAAGTGGAAGCTCCAAGGTTGATGATTTTCGGCCAAGGAAGACAAGAGGTGGAAAGCTTCAAGCTTTAAGTATTCCAAGCCCTTGGAAGGTTTCCCTATCACCTCTTTAGATTCCTTGCTTGTGCTAGCAAAAATGGAGAATGAGAAAACAATTTTCTGCCTTGTTGGTGCAGCTCACGGCGTGAGCAAGAGAGGGAGAGAGGAGAGTGTTTCACTTTTGATTTTCTTTCCTTTGCATGCCAAAAACGTGAATCACCAAGGAAGATGAAAAGTTAATTGATATCTAATACCAAAAGAATTTTTTAATGCAAAAAATCCTTCCAAAACCGTGCATGGCTTCCCTCCAAAATGAATTCATCATTTGCTATCATTACCATACTTTGAGATTAGAGACAATGCATCATCCCTAAAGGTGACTAGATACATTCACTATCTATTCGTCTTAAGTAATGAGATATCGCGATGTGATTTGCGGATATCACTCGATTCAAAATACGAATGTGTCCGCAAGCACTTACGGGCTCGGTTTCGTTAATTCCAAATTAACGAATTTCCGTCGTGACGTGAATTAAATAATTACGCCTTGCAAATTACTATTCGTTCGCTAATGAATTAATTCTAAATTAATTCGTTTGCCCGAATTAAAATCCGATTTTAATTCCGCGTCGAAATCTAATTTCGTTTAATAATAATATCGAATATATTATTTTATCGATTAATTCCAGATTAATCGATCTCTCTCTCTCTTTCCTAATAAGGCATTTTATCCAAGATAAAGTTTCTCCGTTATTAATCCAAGATTAATAAAGTTCGAATCAAACATCATAGGTGAATCTTCAGGAAGCGACCCAAGAGATCTCCGGATATGTTGGCAGTAAATACGGTCGTCGGATAATCCGAACACGTACGTACCTCGTACTACGTTTTTACCGATTCACAAGACAAGGTTGGCTTCTAGCAAAGCGCCATGCCTACCCAATTCTCCAGAAATATTCTTATAGGAATATAAGATCTATATCAAGCGTAGTATACCGTAGTATTGCGTACATCGATCCCAGTATCGGACGATCACATGTTAGGCCTGGGGCTGGAATGTGTCTGCCCCGTACGAAATATATATCGGACATCAAGCAACTAGTCTCTTTAAATCGGACAATCCTGACCTGGTCATATTGTCCCGACGGTTGCAACCTTTTATAGAGTATTAGTTCTGTGTCCTGCGTGATCATCACCCTCCATATGTCTGAAGTGATACTTCCATCTCGACATCACATCCAGTACACTACGATTCTCGATAAACCCAGAAGAGGTGTACACAGAACTGGTTAGGTCCCCAACGACCAAAACCAAAGTTTACCGATTGTCGCAAGTACTAGCGATGTAAGTCTCAGGTTAAGACCATATACACCTACCCTGATGCGGCCTCCCATAGACACGCAGACATACTACCAATGGGATTCCGCGGGGTCTATCCAGAGCGAAGCTGTTTTCCGTACCATCGGTAAAACACAACCTCCTATCGCACTTGCATAAGTATCCAATACTTAAATATATGAGAACTATGCCATTGTGCCCTCACAACGTGCACAAGCGCAATACTAGTCTATTCCGCATTATCGATGTCCGATCTCGATAATACTACTCCGACTAGGGATATTTAATGATTAAACCTTTATGGATTGATACTGTCTCATATCATCTCAATCCGGTATTAATCATATGGACTTTCGCCATTTATATATCAAAGTAAATAATATTACAAAACGGCAAAAGGCAATTTCATTATCACATAGTTAATTTTGTACAATAATACAATATCATTTACAAACAGTGACGCTATGGGACATAATGTCTAACAATCTCCCACTTGGCCTATAGCCAGTCACTCAAGCATCTAATACCCGAACTATGTATGTGTCGTTCAAAAACTTGCTGAAGAACAGCCTTCGTCAGCGGATCTGCAATGTTGTCATCTGATGTGACCTTCTCGACCTTTACATCGCCACGATGTATAATCTCCCGAATCAGATGGTAACGTCGAAGAACATGCTTGGACCGTTGATGAGACTTGGTTCCTTAGCTGTGCTATAGCCCCGTTATTGTCACAATACAATGGAACGGGCTCAGCTGCTAACGGAACTACTCCTAATCCGATTAGGAACTTTCGGATCCAAACTGCCTCATTTGCTGCTTCAGATGCAGCGATGTACTCCGCTTCTATTGTTGAATCGGCAACAGTATCTTGCTTGGAAGATTTCCAGCTCACTGCTCCATTATTCAAACAAAAAATGTACCCGATTGCGACTTGTAGTCATCCTTGTCGGTTTGGAAACTTGCATCGGTATACCCAGATACCGCAAGTTCTCCACCTCCATAAATTAAGAAAGCATCCTTAGTTCGTTTAAGATACTTAAGGATATTCTTAACTCCTATCCAGTGACCTTCACCTGGATCGGCCTGATAGCGACTGCACATGCTCAAAGCATATGAGACATCAGGTCGTGTACATATCATGGCATACATGATCGATCCGACTGCCGAGGCGAACGGTATCCGACTCATGTTGTCTCTCTCTTTCCTGAGTCTTAGGACACATGTCCTTAGACAGAGAGGTACCACGTACCATTGGAACCAATCCCCTCTTGGATTGTTCCATGTTGAATCGCTTCAACACTTTATCAATATATGTACTCTGGGAGAGTCCAAGCAGCTTTCTAGATCTATCCCGGTAGATCTTTATTCCAAGAATAAAGGCTGCTTCTCCCAGATCTTTCATGGAGAATTTTATATGAAAGCCAAGCTTTCACCGACGTTAGCATGGGAATGTCATTGCCTATAAGCAATACGTCGTCGACATAAAGGACAATAAAAGTAAGTGCTCTCCCACTAACCTTCTTGTATACACAAGGGTCATCTGCGTTTTGCACGAAATCATATTCTTTTATGATCTCATCAAAACGCTGATTCCATGACCGTGATGCTTGCTTCAATCCATAAATGGATCGATTTAACTTACAAACCTTGTTTGCAAGTCTAGGTACGATAAAACCGTCAGGCTGTTGCATATAAACATCCTCCAAAAGGTTTCCGTTAAGGAAAGCGGTTTTAACGTCCATCTGCCATATCTCGTAATCGAAATATGCAGCTATTGCAAGCATTATCCGAATGGATTTAATCATGGCAACGGGTGAGAAGGTTTCGTCATAATCAATACCATATTGTTGACGATACCCCTTCGCTACAAGCCTAGCTTTGTACGTTTGTACGTTGCCATCCATGTCGGTCTTCTTCTTGAAGATCCATCTGCATCCATAGGCTTTACGCCTTCTGGTGCATCAACCAGTGTCCAAACTTGGTTGGCGTACATGGAATCCATCTCGGACTTCATGGCTTCTTGCCATAAAGCGGAATCGATATTTTGTATCGCTTCCTCATACGTATCCGGCTCATTATCCTCAATAAGATTAATATCTACATGAGGTGAGATCAGGAACCCATACCTCTCAGGTACTGTTCTGACTCTCTCCGACCTACGCGGTCCTTGTGTATGTGAAGTTTGTGGTACAGACTCATCCCGGACGGTCTGTTCTTGTTCCGTCGTTGATTCATTGCCAGGAACAGTATCACTACGATCTTCATCGAGTTCTACTTTCCTCCCACTTACCACTGCATTTATAAAATCCTTCTCAAGGAAAAATGCTTGTAGAGCAACAATACTTTGTTCTCTTGTGGGTGATAGAAGTAATATCCTTTGGTTTCCCTAGGATATCCTACGAAAAGGCATTTATCAGATTTGGGTTCAAGTTTGGTACCTTCCAAACGTTTAACATATGCCCAGCATCCCCAAATCTTCAGGAAAGAGAAACCTGGTTTCCTTCCTATCCATATCTCATATGGAGTCTGTTCAACAGACTTCGACGTACCTTATTCAAAATAAGTATAGCACTATTTAATGCGTATCCCCAGAAGGATATTGGTAGCTCAGTGCGACTCATCATTGACCTTACCATGTCCAACAAGGTGCGGTTTCTCCGTTCGGACACACCGTTTAATTGCGGTGTTCCAGGAGGAGTCCACTGTGAAAGAATACCATATTCTTTCAAGTAATCTTGAAACTCATAACTTAAGTATTCGCCACCACGGTCTGACCGTAATGTCTTAATACTCTTCCCTGTTTTTTTCTCCACTTCGTGTCGAAACTCTTTGAATTTCTCAAAAGTTTCCGACTTGTGTCTCATAAGATACACATAACCGTAACGAGATGCATCATCTGTAAAGGTTACGAAGTAGTGAAATCCACCTCTAGCCTGGCTAGACATGGGCCCCATACGTCAGTATGAACGAGAGCCAACAGTTCTGTGGCACGTTCACCTTTACCCGCTAAAAGGTGATTTAGGCATTTTGCCTAAAAGACAAGATTCGCAGACGTCATATGAATTGGGATCAAATTCGTCCAAGTACCCCACTCTTCGAAAGTGTGGATATGCGAGTCTTGTTGATGTGTCCTAGACGACAATGCCACATATAAGCTTCATCTTTTAGATTACTCCTTTTGAGCCTTTTGTTTGTCATTTTAGGAGATTCATTTATATTCAAAATATAAAGACCGTTATTTGCAACAGCTGTGCAAATTTTTGCATCATTTTTATATAAATAACACCCAGTGTTTCTAATACAAAAGTGTAACCCTGCTGGGTTAACAAGGATACAGATATATATTCCTAGTTAAACTAGGTACAAAATAACAGTTCAAAAGTTTAAGTACATGCCCTGAGGGCAGTTCTAAAACAAAAGTCCCTACGGCCAAAACAGCAACTGGTGTTCCGTTTCCGACCCGTAGATCCATCTCCCCGATGCCAGCACCCTGCTATCCTGCAGATCCTGCACATCAGTACAAATATGAGCACCACAACCAGAATCAAAAATCCAATTTTTAAAACTAGAAGTATTCATATTTATCTCAATAACAAACATACCAGAGGCGATAGCCTTGCCAGCCTTGATATCCTCCCTCTGCCCCATTGCCCATTCGGCAGTCACGTTTCCAGTGACCCCTCTTGCCGCAGTTGAGGCAGATGTCGCGAGATTTGTCCTTTGGCTTCCTAGAAGCCACTGTCAACTTGCCTTTGCCCTTTTTCTTGAACTTCTTCTTCCTCGCACCTCCAATTGCCTTGGGCCCAGCCCTTGGCGCATGAGAGGTCGATGCATAATGCGCCTCGCGCTTGCTCCCCTTTAGGAGTTCCTTTTCGGACTCCTTCAGCACGGACAACAACTCTCCAAGAGTGTCGTCAGTGTCCATCAACTTATAGTTGATGATGATTTGTTTCCAAGTATCGGGTAGCGATTGTAATAGCATATCAATCGTCAACTCTGCCTCCAAGACAATGCCCATCTATGGCTAACTCATCTATGTCAGCGATCATTTGAGTCCCGTGGGCCTCAACTGATGCGCCGTCTGTCATCCGGGAGCGGAAGAGTTTCCTTACTAGCTCGTACCTCTCCATCCGCTTGTTGGTGCGGTGGAGATCACGCAATCTTGCCATCATGTTATAGGGATCCAAGTCCCTGTTCTGGCGTCTGAAATGCTGGGTCATTGCAGCTAGCATAACTGACTGAGCTTGGTCACAATCGTCACTATGAGTCTTCCATAACTCTAGCTCCAGTGGCTCAGTGGTTTAGGCGGGAGAGGTCTCTGAATAGTATACAGCACCCTCTCAGCCCCAAGCACTATCTTGAGGTTCATTTCCCAGTCGGCAAAGTTTGTCCCTTTGAAGACATTATCGCCCATGATTATGTCGCGGACATTACCCTTGCCAGTCATCTTGACAACTATAGTCCAACTATAAAGTCAACGATGTTATGGGTACAGTCAAACTGTTACAAGAAAAGTAACAATATATTAGTCCAACTAATTATTAAAATATTGACGAAATAATTTTGAAAGACACGTAAGGCTAAGTATCTGAACGAAATTGCAAATTCAATAATAGCCTCCCACTATTTTCTTCAAGTCTCTAACCCTCTGTAGAGAACTCGGGAAATTGTATTTCCTAGTGGGCTAGGATCCCGTTAAATAACACACAACCTTGACTTTGGCCAATAAAAGCTGTATGCTATTTAACTTAGGTAGATCTCTATGATCAATTGGATCTCATCCAATTCCTAGATCCGGTTAGGTGGACATCCAAGTCCGAAACATATGTATAATGTCAATGTATCCATTACATTTTCCTAACCCTATCCTCCGAATCATCTAGGCCTTGGCTTTGGCCAAAAAACAACCTAATGATTCCAGTTAAGCGGGACCCATTGACGAGGAAAGTTTCGTAATCAATGTCATTGGACAAAAGTGATCTTGACTTTGGCCAATAAAAATCACGATTTGGACAAGACACCGATATGCAACAAAACTCTCATGATTTAAGTACATCATTGATTGACAAAGGTCTTGACTTTGGCCAAACAAACCAATGCCAACTTCGGATCTTGAACAAGAATCATTCAATGGAAGGATATTTGCTTAATATAAATTGAGGGATTTTCGCGTAATTGGCAACCAATTTATTTATCTTTGTTAGGTCTCATCATCATACACCCTTAAGCATGCTTCTAAAACATCATAAAGCGCGTAAAGTAAATATAGTGATATGCGGATGGATATATAAACAACTTGTTCCTAGAACAAATCACTCCCTTTCCTCTCCCTGCTAGCACTATTCTACTTCTACCCATTTACATAATACAATAAGAGAAACCTCATTTACATTGAGGGGAATTAGGTGAGAAGAGAATACAAAGAGATAAGAGATAAGGCTGGACACACAGGTCCAATTTATAAATTCCAAATTTACAATAATTTCTAAAATTACCATTTCCCTTCTAATATCCATCCGATATACACTATTCATTCATCACATACATATATTTTCAAACAAGACATGCTTTTTAGAACCAATCTAATCCAATTAATTAGTCTATGTTTAAGTGATCATCCAATGTTCAAACAACGGTTTGATTTTGCGCGAGTCCAACTCGATTGAGAATAAGTACATAAGGTACGAATTCGCGAATTATATCGAACTACTTATTAAATCTAATTTAATTCGTATTCAATACTAATTCAATTATTTAATTCCAAATTAAATTTTACACTTTTAATGTGCTTTAAAGACTTAGATTCTAAATCTAATCCTATTGGGTCTCAAAGCCCAACTAACATCCAATGTTTAATTTAATTCAAGTCATGATGGCTTTCAATTGATTTATTAAGGCTTGGGCTTTGGTCAATGTGGGTCAAACCCAATTACCAAGCCCAAATAAGGAATCACCCTTAAATGCCATAAAACCAATTTAATAAGCCCATAAGGCCCAATTAAAATTTTTAAAGCCCATTATTATATTTGGACTTAATGGAGTGATTTAGGCCCAAATTGGATCCAATCCTTTTGGCCCAATCTACTTGGTCCACCCAAGCCCATTATGACCAAATACAATATTAAAAGCCCAATTCACACAATTAAGCCCATTAATTAAATTTTAATATTCCAAACATTAAAGTCCGATTAATTAAAGTGTAAACCAGATTAATATATTTAAACCAAATATTTCAAAAATACCCATTTAATTTATTAATCAATATTTTTCAAAATAAATGTCCAACATTAATTTTAACAAAAATCAACTCCTTTACATGTCCATTAACATTCGGCCAAGGTGAGTTTTTTGTGTCGATTTGTTTTTCAATCCGATTGAATTACTAATCTACGTCCCGTATACGTCTAAGTCATCCAATGATCTTAACACAAAAATTCCAATCCACTCCAAGGTAGCAACACATTCGGCCAATGCATGAATTTGGGGAAAAAATCATCCAATGCATTTTTCATAAAATTGATTCCATATTATGTCATTTTACATACATATAAGCATACTCATTCATCAAATTTCACAAGAACATGCTTCAATCAATTTTACCCAAATTTTTAACCTAAAGTATTTCATGCTTAACCATGGCTCCATGATACCATTGTTGGTTTCTATTATATGTCCCAAGGAAAGATTAAGCATTTAAATACAACAATATATATACTAAAGATGAAGTATGGCGGAATCATACTTACAAGCTTTAGTGATGAAGAAAACAAACCAAAAGTGAAGCTCCAGGTTGAATTTTCGGCCAAGGAACAAGAGGTGGAAAGCTTCAAGCTTTAAGTATTCCAAGCCCTTGGAAGGTTCCCTATCACCTCTTTAGATTCCTTGCTTGTGCTAGCAAAAATGGAGAATGAGAAAACAATTTTCTGCCTTGTTGGTGCAGCTCACGGCGTGAGCAAGAGAGGGAGAGAGAGAGTGTTTCACTTTTGATTTTCTTTCCTTTGCATGCCAAAACGTGAATCACCAAGGAATAAAAGAGTGAATTGATATCTAATACCAAAAGAATTTTTTAATGCAAAAAATCCTTCCAAAACCGTGCATGGCTTTCCCTCCAAAATCCAATTCATTGGCTATCATTACCATACTTTGAGATTAGAGACAATGCATCATCCCTTAAAGGTGACTAGATACATTCACTATCTATTCGTATTAAGTAATGAGATCGCGATGTGATTTGCGGATATCACTCGATTCAAAATACGAATGTGTCCGCAAGCACTTACGGGCTCGGTTTCGTTAATTCCAAATTAACGAATTTCCGTCGCGACGTGAATTAAATAATTACGCCTTGCAAAATTACTATTCAGTTCGCTAATGAATTAATTCTAATTAATTCGTTTGCCCGAATTAAAATCCGATTTTAATTCCGCGTCGAAATCTAATTTCGTTTAATAATAATATATCGAATATATTATTTTATCGATTAATTCCAGATTAATCGATCTCTCTCTCTTTCCTAATAAGGCATTTTATCCAAGATAAAGTTTCTCCGTTATTAATCCAAGATTAATAAAGTTCGAATCAACATCATAGGTGAATCTTCAGGAAGCGACCCAAGAGATCTCCGGATATGTTGGCAGTAAATACGGTCGTCGGATAATCCGAACACGTACGTACCTCGTACTACGTTTTTACCGATTCACAAGACAAGGTTGGCTTCTAGCAAAGCGCCATGCCTACCCAATTCTCCAGAAATATTCTTATAGGAATATAAGATCTATATCAAGCGTAGTATACCGTAGTATTGCGTACATCGATCCAGTATCGGACGATCACATGTTAGGCCTGGGGCTGGAAATGTGTCTGCCCCGTACGAAAACATATATCGGACATCAAACAACTAGTCTCTTTAAATCGGACAATCCTGACCTGGTCATATTGTCCCGACGGTTGCAACCTTTTATAGAGTACTAGTTCTGTGTCCTGCGTGATCATCACCTCCATATGTCTGAAGTGATACTTCCATCTCGACATCACATCCAGTACACTACGATTCTCGATAAACCCAGAAGAGGTGTACACAGAACCGGTTAAGGTCCCCAACCACCAAAACCAAAGTTTACCGATTGTCGCAAGTACTAGCGATGTAAGTCTCAGGTAAGACCATATACACCTACCCTGATGCGGCCTCCCATAGACACGCAGACATACTACCAATGGGATTCCGCGGGGTCTATCCAGAGCGAAGCTGTTTCCGTACCATCGGTAAAACACAACCTCCTATCGCACTTGCATAAGTATCCAATACTTAAATATATGAGAACTATGTCGTTGTGCCCTCACAACGTGCACACGCAATACTAGTCTATTCCGCATTATCGATGTCCGATCTCGATAATACTCCGACTAGGGATATTTAATGATTAAACTTTATTTATTGATACTATCTCATATCATCTCAATCCGGTATTAATCATATGGACTTTCGCCATTTATATATCAAAGTAAATAATATTACAAAACGGCAAAAGGCAATTTCATTATCAATAGTTAATTTTGTACAATAATACAATATCATTTACAAACAGTGACGCTATGGGACATAATGTCTAACAATCATCTGATGCAATTTATTCATCATCACATCGCCACGATGTATGATCTGAACGAATCAGATGAATAGTTGAAGTATATTTTGGGATCGTTGATCAGAACCATTAGTTCTTTAGCCTGTTGCTGTAGCCTAGCTCAGCTGCTAATAGAACTACACCTAATCCTATTAGGATTATTTATATCCAAAGTGCTTCTATTGCTGCCTC
Source organism: Zanthoxylum bungeanum (assembly GCA_019454045.1). Lineage (NCBI taxonomy): Eukaryota > Viridiplantae > Streptophyta > Magnoliopsida > Sapindales > Rutaceae > Zanthoxylum > Zanthoxylum bungeanum. Next base: position 78,865 of record SKCR01000237.1, read on the forward strand.
AACTGCAGCAATATTCCGCTTTTATTGTTTATTCGGCAACAATATCTTGCTTGGAAGATTTCCAGCTCACTGTTCCGTTATTCAAACTATATAGTACGCATTATTACGACTTACAGTCATTTTTATCGGTTAGGAAACTTGCAGCAGTGAACCCAGTCACTTCAAGTTCTCATTCTCCATAATTTAAGAAAGCATCCTTAGTTCATCTAAGATACTTAATGATGTTCTTAACATCAATCCAGTAACTATCACTTGGATTGGCCTGATTGTGACTCCATATGCTCAAAGCATATGAGACACCAGGTCGCGTACATATATTTCAATGTACAAGTTCTTGGAGAGTGTCAATAACTTTTAGATCTATCCCAGTAGATCTTTATTCCTATAATAAAGGTTGTCTCTCCCAAGAATTCTACGGAGAATTTTCATGAAAGCCAAGCTTTCACCGATTGTAAATATGGGAATATCATTTCCAAGAAATGATATATCATAATTATATAGGACAATCAATGCCAGTGCGCTCCCACTAACCCTCTTATATACACAGTAATCATTTTCGTTTTGAATTAAATCATATACCATTATGATTACATCAAAACGCTAGTTCCAAGAACACAATGCTTCCTTCAATCCATAAATTGATCGATTTAACTTGCAAACCTTGTTTGCTTGTTTTGGTGGGACAAAACTGTCAGGATGTTATAAATATCCTCCAAAAGGTTTTCGTTTAAGGAAAACGATTTTGATGTCCAGCTGCCACATTTCATAAATGAAAGATGCAGCATTAGCAAGCATTATCCAAATGGATTTAACCATGGCAACAAGTAAAAGGTTTCCTCATAATCGACACAATGTTGATAACGATACCTTTTCGCTACAAGCCTAGCTTAGTACGTTGGTATGTTGCCATCCATGTATGTCTTCCTTGAAGACTCATATAGTACCAATAGGCATAATGCATTCTGGTACAACAACCAGTGTCCAAACTTGGTTGGTATACATGGAATCCATTTCGGATATCATGGCACTTTGCCATGATAGGGAGTCGATACCTTGTATCACTTCCTCATACGTAGTCAGTTCGTGTTCCTCAATAAGATTGACATCTTCATGAGGTGAGATCAGAAACCCATACCTCCCAGGTTGTTATCTGACTCTTTCCGACTTACGCGGTTCTTGTGTATTTGAAGATTGTGGTACAGTTTCATCCCTGATGAACTGTTTGTGTTCCTTTAAGGAATCGGTGCCTGGAACAGTATTACTCTGATTTTCATCGAGTTTTACTTCCTCCCCCCTTACCACTGCATATAGGTATTTCTCTTAGGAAAACCACATGGCGAGCAACAATTACCACGTTCTATTGTGAGATGTATAAGTACTATACTTTGGTTTCCCTAGGATAACATAAAAATTAGGCACTTATCCGATTTGGTTCTAGTTTGGTATCATCGAAACATATGCCTAGCATACCCAAATCTTCAGTAATGAGAAAACCATGTTTCTTTATTGTTCATATCTAATATGAAGTCTGTCTAACAGATTTTTATGGAACCTTATTCAAAATAAGTATTGCACTGTTTAATGCATATCCCTAAAAGGAAAATGGTAGCTCAGAGCGACTCATAATTAACCTTATCATGTCCAACAAAATTCAGTTTCTCCGTTTGGACACACCGCTCAATTGAGGTGTTCCAGGAGGAGTCCACTGTGAAAGAATACTATAATCTTTCAAATAATCGAGAAAATATATTGCTTAAGTATTTTCATCACGGTCTAATCGTGATGTTTTAATACTCTTACCGATCTGTTTGTCTACTTCGTGTCGAAACTCTTTGAAATTATCAAATGTTTCCGATTTATGTTTCAAAAGAAACTCATAACCATAACGCGATGCCACATCCGTAAAGGTTACGAAGTATTCATATCCACCTCTAGCCTAGCTAGATATGGGCCTACTTTCGTCACTATGAACGAAGGCTAACAGATCAGTGGCACTTTCACTTTTACCAAGTAAAAGGTGTTTTAGGCACTTTCCCTAATAAACTAGATTCGTAGACATCATTTGAATAGAATCAAATCCGTCCTTGTATCCACTCTTCAAAAGTGTGGATATACGAGTCTTGTTTAATTTATCCCAGACAACAATGCCATAAATAAGTCTCATCTGATCAAATCAGTTTGAGCTATTTGTATGTCATGTTATACGCATGGGATTCATTTATATTCAAAATATAAATACTGTTATTCACATCTAATGTGCTTATCTCAATATCATCTTTATAAAATGAAACATTTTAGTGTTCTAGAATATAAAGGTATACCCGCAACGAGTTATACTCTGATATAGAGATAATGTTTCTAGTCAAACTACTTACATTATAACAATTTCCTAATTTAAGTACATACTCGAAGGGTAGTTCCTAAACATAGGTTTCTACTGTTAAAACAGTGACTCTCCTCCCGTTTCTGATTTGCAGATCAATCTCAACTGAAGTCAGTCTCCTGCTAATCAGCAGATTTCGCACATCAGTACATATTTATGTACCACATATAGTTATCAAAATCCGTTTTTGAAACTAATAACGAACATGTTTATGACAAACATACTTGAAGTCGGAGCCTTGCCCCTCTTCATTTCCTTTTTGCCTGCCTTGTCCATACGGCAGTCACGCTTCCAGTGACCCCATTTGCCACAGTTTAGGCAGACATCTTGGGATATGTACTTTGTCTTCCTAGAAGACTTTGATGATTTTGCCTTTGCCCATTTTAGAAGCTTTGGCTCTGCCTCCTAGAGCATAGCCATCAACTCTCCAAGAGTTTACTCTTGATTCAAAATGAACATGTCCCAGGTTTCAGGTAGAGACTATAAGATCAAATCTTTGGTAGTCTCGGCCACGTAGGTAATGCCCAGCTAACCTAGCTGATCGATGTCAGTAATCATCTACGACACCTAGTGCTCGACAGCTGTACCCTCTGACATAAGTGAGCATAAGAGCTTCTTTTACAATTTGTACTTCTAAGATATAAGAATAGATCTATGAAGATCTTTAATTTCATCATCATGGTACAAGGATCTAATCCTTAATTTTGACGACAGAATTAAAGAGTCATTGCATCTAACATAAAGGATTGAGTATTAAAGTTATCATCACATGAATCTTCCAAAGATCATGTTCTACTATTTGCTCAACTCCGGGCTTAGGCCCGAGATGTAATTCTATGAAATAGAATAACTTCTCAATTCCCAGGACTATCCTGAGGTTCTATTCCCAATCTGAAAATTAAAGCCGTTTAATGACATTTTCTCCCAGGATTATGTTTTAAACGTTAATCTTTCAGTTATCTTGATTGCTATAGTCCAACTATCCTATCAACGATTTCAAGTACTATTGATTATAATGATTACTATAGTCTAACTATATAATCAACTATAATTTGTTTGGTTAAATTCAAATATATTGATTACTATAATCCAATTATATAATCAACTATTATTTGTAGTAGTTTAAATACAGTCCAATTGTTTAATTAAAACAACGATTAAATATTAGTCCAACTAATATATTTATTAATTAATTATGAAAAATTGAAATGAGCGCGTATTGGCAAGTATCTAAACGAAATTGAAAATTTAATACTTGCCTCCTTTGCCAAAAATCAATTTAGGCCCATTAGGCCCAATTAAAATATTAAATGCCCTTGTAATCATATTTGGACTTTGTGGAAATGGTTTTAGGCCCAATTGGATCCAACCAATTAACCTAAACCAAAATTGGCCCAACCAAGCCCATTAAGCCCAAATACAACATTTTAAGCCCAATTCCAATTTAGCCTAACTAATTAAATTCCAAATTTCCAAATTTCACAATTTAATTAACTCAAGTGTATAGCCATAATTAATTATTCAAATTAATATTCCAAAACACCAATTTACAAAATTAATCATGCTTAATCAAAAGAACAAAATTCACCATGACTTTAGGGCACTCACAACTTTTGGCCAAGCCCAAAAATTAGGGAAAATCTAATCCAATTCAATTTTCATCAAATTGATCATGCATAACTCTAAGTTATCATCATTCAAGCATATTCAAACAAACAATTTCATCAAATCATTCTCAAATCAATTTTACCCTAATTCCAATTTCATGCTTAATCAAGGCTCTTGATACCATTGTTAGGTTTTCTAGGTCAAACCAAGATCAAATTAAGCTATGAAAAGTGTGAATACATCAAAGTAAAGTTGCGGAATACTCACTTTGATCAGCTTTTGCGATGCGAAGAACAACAAAAATTTTCCTTGAAGCTCTCGGCCAAGGTCTCTTTGTGCTCTTTGTGCTCTTTGTGTGTTCGGCCAAGCGGCTCCATGGATGATCTTAAAGCTCCAAGCTTTGTGAATGGATTCCATGCTCATGAATGGGTTTCCCTATCACCTTTGTGAGACCCCTTGGATGTGCTAACATCTTGGAAAAATTTGCCACAAATCTTCCCCTTTTGCTTCTTCTTATTCTCGGCCAAGCCAAGAACTTAGAGAGAAAATGGCAAGAATGCCGTGAGTGAGGAAGAGGGAGAGAGAAGAGATGAAGTTGGTTTTGTGTATTTGGATTTCAAAAATCTAATACCAAAATACCATCAAAAAGGTACAAGACATTAAAGCCTTCCAAAAACTCACATCACTCACAAAAGTGACATCCATCACATCACTCAAAGTTGATGTGACATCCATCACAAGAATGACAAATGATGTGATGCGTGATGTGACTTATGGGCCCCACTTGATTCGAAATATGAGTAGGCCCGCAAACACACCCGGGCTCAGGTTCGCTAATTCCGAATTAACGAATTTTCCGTTGCGACGTAATTGAAACAAATTTAATTAAATAATTATTCCTAGCAAAATTACTATTCACGTCGCTAGCGAATTAATTCTAAATTAACTCGTTCAACCGAATTAAAATCTAATTTTAATTCTGCATCGAAATCTAATTTCGTTTAATATATCAAATATATTGTTTTATCGATTAATTCCAAATTAATCGTTCTCACTCTTAAATAATATTTTATCACAAATAAAATATCTCCGTAATTAATCCTAGATTAATTTTCTCTCTCTTCTAATTAATTCCAGATTAATTATGTGCGAGTCATACGTCATCGGTGAATCTTCAGGAAGTGACCCATGAGATCCCCGGATATGTTGGCAGTAAATCCGATCGTCGGACTATCCGAACACTTACGTACCTAGTACTACGTTTTTACCGATTTACAAGACATGATTGGCTTCTAGCAAAGCACCGTGCCTACCCAATTCTCTAGAAATATTCTTAAAGGAATATATAATCTATATCAGGCGTTGTATACGTAGTATTGCGTATTGCGATCCAGTATCAGATGTCACGTACTAGGCCTAGGGCTGGAATTGTGTTTGCCCCGTACGAAGCATATATCGGATCTCTGGTAACTAGTCTCTATAATCGGATAATCATGACCTAGTCATATTATCCCGATGACTGCAGTACTAAAGAGTAATAGTTCTGTATCCGGCGTGATCATCATCTCCATATGACTGGAGTGATACTTCCATCTTGACATCACACCCAATACACTACGATTCTCAATATACCCAAAAGAGGCGTACACAGAACCTGTTAAAGCCTTGGACGACCAAAACCAAAGTATATTGATTGTCGCAAGTATTAGCGGCGCAAGTCTCAGGTTAAGACCAAATAAACCTACCCTGATTCGGACTTCCATAGACACGTAGTCATACTACCAATGGAATTCCGAGGGGTCTATCCAGAGCAAAGCTGTTTCCGTACCATCGGTAAACACAACCTCCTATTACACTTACATGAGTATCCAATACCCAAATATATGAGAACTATGATGTTATGCTCCCATAACACGCACAAGTGCAATACTAGTCTATTCTGTATTATCGATGTCCAATCTCGATAATACTACGACTATGGATGTTTTAATGATTAAACCTTAGTGGATTAATACTGTCTCATATCTTATTAATCCGGAACTAATCATATGGACTTTTATCATTTATATATCCCGGTAATCTAATTTCAAATGATAAAAGAGCAATTTCCTTTGTCACATAGTTAATTTGTACAACAACACCATGTTCTGTACAAATAGTGATGTTATGGGTCATAATTGTCCAACATATTTTACTTATATGTTTTGAATTGAAACTTACTTTTACCCACTTAGGACGTTAGCCAAGTTAGCTTTCAAGTATGTTTTGATTAAGAATGTTTTGAAAAATTTTAAAAGCATGATTTCGGTGATTTTTGGAAAAATAGGGAAAAACCTACCTCAGATGTAATTTGACACAAATATGGAATTGACGGATACAGTAATCTGTGCACACGCAGTTCATGACTAGGGATGACTGATGCCTTTAGATCCCAGAATTTGAGTTAGGAGGATGGCATAGATCGGCACCTTCGGCTCAAGTTCCGTGGCTTGGGGACGGTGAGACGTAATGCCCCCATACGTCAGATATTCAGATACAAATTTTTCAGATGTAGATTTTTTTTATCAGAAATGGATTTCCTGAAACTGATTTTCAGAAAAGATAACTTTTATGAAATAGTTTTCAGAAAAGATTTCCATAATAGTTTTGCAGTAAAAAGAAATGTTTTCAGATTAGAAGAGATTTTAGAATAGATTATTTTCTGGGAGGATTTCTCAGTTTTTAACCATAAATTTTCTGAAAGAATCAGTTTTCATTTTAAACTGTCAACTCACTAGGTCGTTCAAATGATCTAACCACCCACTCTCAGTGTTTCTGTTTGCAGGTAACTCAGAGGACGAGCTTGAGAGGTTGGATACTGATGGCAGTCACTAGGGTGTTGAGTCCTCCAGGTCAAGTCAGATACGAAGTTCAGTCAAAGTTAGAGTAAAGTCATGGACTAGATATATGTTTAGTAAAGTTTGTATGTGTAAGAGTTAGAAGTGTCCATGTAAAGAGCATAAATGTAATATTATTGAGTATTGAGTTGTGAGCATTGAGATGCATTTCTATGTTACTGAATGGGGCGATGGTCCATATGTATGAATTTATGTTTGAAATGGGAATAATAGTGTTATTTATAGTCAGAGGCTCAGGGGGATATGACGGCTTATTCCCTGCCGATAGCATCTCTTGGATGAGGATGTTACAAAGATGGTATCATAGCATGGCCTAGGGAGTCAGTGATTATAGTGGGTATAGTGTTGTTGTATACGTAGTATTCCTGGGATACTAATATGTAAGACACTGCCTCTCCAGTATTCAATCCTCGAGTACGTCCTCAAGCCCTGTAGAAAGGTCAGTAAGCAATCCTGAAGCTATTTGATTTTTTTTCCTTCCAATAAAGCTATCGAAATCCTTGTTCTAAAAAGGAATCCTTTCTTAGTCATCTTCATTAGTAACAGGAATTTAAGACAAGTTAAAAGAATAGATAGTAAGGTTCTCAGAATATTCACTCAAAGGAGTGGGAAACGAAAGCTATAAGAAAAGTAAGGAATGATACATAGATGTTCAAGCAACCAGAGGCAGTAAGAGGTAAAGATACAGAAATAGATGATAAAGAAAACACCAGAACTTTTAGTAGTAAAAGAGAATACAGTAAGCCTGAACAAGAGTAAAATGTTGAGTAGACTTAAGTAAGGTTTCTTCCTTCCAAGTAATATTTTGTTCTTCCTTAGAAAATTCATCCAAGCCGATCCAATAGCCATATAGTACCTTGCATGGATAACAAGTTCCTCAAATAGTAAAAGATAGTCAGGAAGACAAAAGAAGCAAGAAATCAAGATTTATCAAAAGTTTCCAATAGGCATAAGGTGCCATAAAGGATGCACAGATTCTAGGCACCCAAACCCTGACTCATAAGAATAGAGTGAATGAACATCGTAAAAGAAAAAAAGATTAGTTGTCTTAACAAAGGAATATGATATAGATAAGGCCTTAAACTACCCAGATTTCAAACCTCGCTGTAATAGCGAATAAGGAAGTTGTCCTGACGGAGCCTATCTCATATCTTCTTACATGAGTAATAGACTCAACCAGGACATAGAATACCATAATAAGGACATCGATGTCCGTTGAAATTTAAGATGCATGTTTCAGCCCTTCCCAGCGTAGATTGAGATAATCGTAAGAAAACTCAGTGCCTATAGTGATACATATTGAGACACAAGTAGTGAATATTGAGAAATAGTTCACCCAGAAAGAGACCAAATGGGCTTTTAAAGGCTAGAAAAGTAAGAACCCGACATAAGACAAGATTGGCAATTGGCCGCACCAGTAAGAATCATTAGATT